>JAPXFY010003875.1:0-19957 GCA_030674185.1 Monoplex corrugatus | reverse complement strand
GGGGGGTGGGGGTATGTTTTGGGGGGTTTTTGGGGTAATGGGTGTGTTTTGGGTTTGGGGTGGTTTCTCCCCTCCTCTCACCCCCCCAACCCAAATGCACACACACGTAAACCACAAAAAAAAACTAAATACCCAAAAAACCCCCTTTTCCCCCCCCCCCTTACGCCCGCGCAACACACCCCACCCCCCCACAAAAATTTGAAAAAATAAAAAATTTTGGGAAATTACCCCCCACGTTTTGAGGGCTTGTGCACGTACGCCCAAACACAAAAACACATGCACACCACCCCCACCCCCACTGGCCACCCACCAACCACCACCATCAATACTGTGGAGATTTCTACGGGGGGGGTAAAAAGCTTGAACAAAAAACCCCACAAAAAGCTATCGAGGGCCCCCCCCCTTTCACCCCTTCCCACTTCGCCATTTAAATAAAAGAAATTTTATCCTATCGGGGGTTTTCGTATTTTGGCGTGGGGGCAGGATGTATAAAGTTTAAAAGCCCCCCATCTGCAAAAATCATAACGCTTTTTTTTGTAAAGGTTTGGGTTGTTCCCCCAGCGGGGGGGAGGGAAGGGTGACAAGGGCCTGGTAATGATAAAATAAAAAACCCACCCCCCCCTCCCTTTAAACAAAATGGAAATTGGAAAAATTGGAGATAACCAGTTTTTCCCATTTTTTTACCTGGCGCTAGAGCCTCCTCAAAAAAACCCCAGCCGTCAGGGGTTTTTGGGGGGAAACGGGGCATTTTACCTTTTAAATTTTTCCCCAAAAAAATTTTGATTTTTTTTTTTTCGGGTTTTTTTTTGGGGCTAGAATGCGCACATTGGGATAAAAAACGTGAGCCGAAAACCAAAGCAAAACCCCCGGAAAACCCCATAAAAAAAATTCTCTGACATCATTTTAAAAAAAAAAAAAATACATGGGGGCATATCCGTGACCTTTCCCAAAAACGGGGTCCCCCAGGGAAAACGTTTTGGAAAAAAACAAGACATAGGCCCAGAAATTAATACAGACGGGAAAATACTGCGGAAGGGGGACAAAAAAACCTTTTTTTTTGGGGCGGAGACCCACTTTTTTTTGGGGGCACCAAACCGAATAGTTTTAGAGCAAATCCGTTTTTTTTAAAAGTGCAGCACTTTCCAGTGAATTTTCCCCACAATTTTTTAAGGGGAAAAAAAACGCCCACGGGGGTGAGTTTGGGGGTGGCGTCTACCCCCTCATGCGCTTTTGTTTTTTCCATTAAAAAAACGGGGAAATGGGCTTGAATCTGAATTGGTCATGGTTGGCGGGGGGGCGTGGAAAACCCAAACCAACCCCCCTTTGTCAAAACAGAATAAAACGGGGGGAATAAAAACATGTGGGAAAACTCCCCTTATAAATTTTTTGGACCCTGTTTTTTTGTGGCCCTGAGAAAACACTGTCTTTTCCCCATGAGAGCGTGGGGGGTATTTTTTTTTGTAGTCAGGGCCCCCCTGTAATGCATGCAAAAAACATTTTTGCGGGGTTCGGGGCCCCCCTGCATCCCCCCCCAAATTTTTTTTGTGGGGTTTAAAGTCCAATAAAAGAGATCAAAAGAATTAAAAAATTTTCCCCTTAAAAAAAACAAAAAAAAAGAAAAAAGGGGAAAGCCGCCCCGGGAGGAGAGAAGAGAAGGGGAGAGAGAGAAAAGGGGGGGGAAAAGAAAAGAGGGGGGGAGAAAGGGGGGGGGGGGGGAGGGGCAGGCAGAAAAAAAGTTTATATTTTTTTGGGGTTTTGGGGAAAAGGGACTTTTTTTTTTAATTTTGGGCAACATTTTCCAGAAGTGGAGGTAATAATTTTTATTCGGGAATTTTAAACGGTCCCCCAGGCTCTTTGTGTGAAGGGTGTTTTTAATTTTTTAAATTGGAAAAAAAAAATTTTCTCTCCCCCACCTCCCCCCCCAAAAACGGGGGTTTACGTTTTTTAAGTGTATTACCCCCATTAGTCCCCGAAACCTTTTTGCACTATACGAATTTAAACCGGGTAAAGCATATGTTCTAAAACCTTTTTAAAATGTATCTTTTGATTTTGATTTTAAAATAGGGAAGACGCCCGGGGAAAAAGAACAATTGTACCCCCTTTTTTTATGAGGCCCCCTCCATACCCCATGGGGCCCCCCGGAACAAAACCGCTGCGTTTTTTGGTCAGCAAAAACTTTAATTTTCAAAAAATGATGAACAAACCTTTTAAAAAATTTTTTTTTTTAAACAGAGAAATTTCCCTGAAAAAAAAAATCCCCAGAGACTGAAGCAAAAAAACCCAAAAAAAAAAAACGAGAAAAAAAACCTCATTTTTTTTTCATCACAAAAATTCCCCCATACAAATAGGAGCCAAATTTATCCCCCACGAATATAAAAAACTATTATTTTTAACAAGCAAAAAGTAATTTTGCGAAAACGTTTTTTTTCGAGATTTTTAAAAGGTTTTTTTTTAATTCCGAAAAAAAAACGGGGGCGGAAAAAAAACCTGAGGCTAGAAAACCCCCAGAAAAGCTGCCGGGATTTTTTCCCCTCCCCTTGTTACATGCCCCCCTGGGGAAAAAAAAAACTGATCCAAAGGGAAAGCTGGGGGGTTTGACACCCCCCATTTTCCAAATTGATTGAGCACGGTGGACTTTTTTTATTTTTAACCCTTTTTACCAAAGCTATTTTAGAAACTTGTGCAACCTACAAAAATTTTCCGCTCAGGGGGGCACCCCCCCCTTTTTATATTTTTCCAAAATTTTTTTTTGACCCCCTTTTTGATTTTCCCCCTCCCCCAAACTTTTTACTTTTTTTTTTCCCCCCATTTTTCCCCCCCCAGAATTTTTAAAAAAAAAACGCATTTTATTTTAAAAGGGAAAAAAATTTTTGAAAATTTTTGGGGAGTTCCCTTTGGGGGTTTTTTTTCCCCCCCTTTGGGGGGGGAAAAAGGGGCAAATTTAAACCCCCTTGGAACAGCTGAACTTTAAATCCAAAAAAACACACTGGGGAAAAAACTTTTTAACCCCCACCAACTTTAAAATTTTTATACTTTACCCCACCACAACACCACAACCCCCAAAACCCCCCAACCACCCCACCCACCCCAAAACCACCCCCCTCTGGTTTTTTTCTCTTTTTGGGGCTTTTGGGCCCCTTTTTCGTTTAACTTGCTTGCTGCTGTTTTGTTTCCGGACTTTTTATTTTACTTTTACAACTAACAAATTTTTCCCAAAAGCCTAAAAATCCAAAAATCAACCCTTAAGGGGGTTTTTTTTCCCCCCCCCCCAAAGCCCAGCTCGAAAAAAAATTTTTTACGTTTTACAACCCCCTTTTGGCCCCCTCCCTTTTTTGTAAACGGCCCCCCCAGCTTTTTGAAAGAAAGGTTTTTAAAAAAGAAAAAGGGGAAGGGGGAAAAAAAATTTTTGTTTCCCCCTTTGAAAAATTTCCAACCCAAAAAAAATTTTTTCCCCCCTTTCCTTCCTTTTTTCCCCACTCCAAAAATTTTTTTTTTTGTTTTTTTAAAAGCCCCCGCCCCCCATTTTTTGGGGGGGGTCCGGGTTTTGGGGGGCGGGCAAATCACGCCTTTTTTATTGGCTAAAAAACTTTTTAAAAGAAAAATTTTTAAATTTTTTTTAAAAACCAAAAAAATGCCTCCCCAATTTTTCCCCATCGGGGGAAAAGAGAGTTTTTTTTTTTTTTTTACCCCCCAAATAACTTTTTTTTCAAGGGAAAGAAAAAAGCAAAACCCGGGGGCAAAAATTAGGAACCAAAAAAAAAAAAGTCAAAACTTTTTGGCCCCTTTTTTTTTTCCCCTTTTTAAACCCGGGGGGGCAAGGGAATTTTTTTTTAGTAACTTTTTTTTTTTTTATTTTTTTTTTTGGGTTTTTTTTTGGGTAAACCCGGGTTTTTTTGGGACCGGGGGCCGGGGGCCCGAAAAAGGGGGGTTGGTTTTTTTTTTTTTTTTTTTTAAAAACCCCTTTTTTTTGGGTTTTTTTCTTTGTTTTTTTTTTTTCTTGGGGTTTTTAAAAAAGTGGGTTTTTTAAAAAAATTTTTGGGGTTTTTTAACAAAGAAAAAAAAGTTTGACCCAAAAAACCAAAAAAAAAAAAAGAATTTTTTCCCCCCTTTAGGGAAAAAAACAAAAAAAAATTTCAAAAGAATTAGGAAAAAAAAAAAAAGACACCCGGAAAAAACCAAAAAAAATTGGGGGGGAAAAAAGGGGGAAAGGGAAAACCCCCCAAAAAAAAAGGGAAAAAAACAAAAGGGAGGGGGGCCCAAAAAAAAAAGGGGTTTTTTTTTTTTTTTTGGAAGGGGGAAAAAAAAAAGGGGTTTTGAAAAAAATGCCCAAAAAAAAAGGAAAGGGGGGTATTATTCAACGGGGAAATGGAAAAATAAAAATTTTTGGAATAATAAATTTTTTTTAAACCTAAAACGGTTTAGAAATTTTTTCCCCTCGTGTTTTTTTTTGGGTTTTTAAAACCCGCCTTTTTTTTTCCCTCAAAAAACAATTTTTTTGAACAATTTTTAAGATTTTTTTTGTTTTTTGGTTATAGGGCATGGCAATTTTTGGCGACATTTTTCCCCTTCACTTTAATTTTTGAAAATTTTAAATTGGAGCCCCTTTTTTCCAAGCCCCCTCCAATTTTTTTTTTTTTTTTTCCCAGCCCCCTTTCAGGGTTTTTTAAAAAACCAAAAAACTTTTTTTTCCCCTTTTGGGAAATTTGTAATTAAAGCTTTTTTACATTTTTGTTTTTTTCCCCTAAAAAATTGGGTTTTTTTTTTTTAAAAACAAGAACTGCCCCCCACCCTTTTTTTAAATAAAAAAACAAAGTTAAAAAAAAACACACCAAAATTTTTTTTTTTTCCCTTTTTTGGTTTTTGCTTCCCAGTTTTTTTTTTCCCCCCAAGCGGGCGTTTCCTTTTTCCCCCAAGGGGGGGTAAAAAAAAAAGAGCTAGTTCCGCTTTTCCCACCCTATGTCCTATGGGCCCCCCCAAGCACCTGTGGGTTGCAAAAAGCTTAAAATGCCCCGTTGTTTTTTAACCTTTGATTATGTATTAAAATTTTTGGGGGGCGGGGTCCAGCCCGGGGGGCCCCCCGCGGGTTAAATGGGTTTTTTAAGGTACATTCACTGAAATTTGATATTGGGGGGCAAAAAAAAAAGTAAAGAAGAAAAAAAAAGAAAAAAAAAAGAAAAAAAAGAAAAAAAAAAAAAAAGAAAAAAAAAAAAAGAAAAAAAAAGGGGATGGGGTTTTGGGTGTTTTTTGGGGTGTTTTTGTTGTGGGTGTGGTGGGTTTTTGGGGTTTTGGGGGGGGGGGGGGGGGAAAAAAAAAAGGGGGGGGGGGGGGGGTTTTGGTTTTTTTGGGGGGGGGGGGGGGGGGGGTTTTTTTTTTGGGGGGGGGGGGGGGGGTTGGGGTTTTTTTGGGGGGGTTGGGGGGGGGTTTTTTTTTTTGGGGGTTTTTTTTTTTTTTTGTTTTTGTGGTTTTTTTTTGGGGGTTTTTTGGGGGGGGGTTTGTGTTTTTTTTTTTTGGGGGGTTTTTGGGTTTTGGTTGGTTTTTTTTTTTGTTTTTTTTTTTTGGGGTTTTTTGGTGTGTGTGTGTGGGGGGGGTGGGTTTTTTGGGGGTTTTTTGGGTGGGTTTTTTTTGGGGGGGTTTTTTTTTTTTTTTTTTTTTGTTTTTTGGTTTTTGGGGGGGTTTTGGGGTTTTTTTTTTTGGGGGGGTTTTTTTTGGGGGGGGTTTTTGGGTTTTTTTTGGGGGGGAAAATTTTGAAAATTTTTTTTTTAAAATTTTTTTAAAAAAAAAAAAGGGGGGAATTTTTTTGGGGGGGAAAAATGTGAGGGGAAAAAATTTTTCCCATTTTTTTTTAACCCCCCCCCCCCCCTTTTGTTTTTAAAAAAACCCCCCCCCAAAAAATTTCCCAAATTTTTTTCCCCCCTTTTTTTAAAAAAACCCTTTAACCAAAATAAAAATTTTTTCCCCCCCCGGGGTAAAAAAAAACTTTTTTTACCACCCCAAATTTTTTTTTTCCCCCCCCTTTTTAAAACAGAATCCCCCCAAAAAAGGGCCCCTTTTAAAAAAATTTTTCCCCCAAAAAAAACCCCGGGGGAAAAAGGGGGGGGGGGGGGGGGGGGGGGTTTTTGGGGGGGGGGGGGGGGGGGGGGGGGGGGTTTTTTTTTTTTTTTTTTTAGGGGGGGGGGGGGGGGGGGGGGGGGGGGGGGGGGGGGGAAAAAAAAAAATTTTTGGGGGGGGTTTGGGGTTTTTGGGGGGAAAAAAGCCCTTTTAAAAATTTTTTTTTTGGGGGGGCCCGGGGGGGGGAAAAAAAAAAGGGGGGGGGGGGGGGCCCCGGGGGGTTTTTCCCCCGGGGGGGGGGGGAAAAAAAAGGGGGGGGGGGGTTTAAAAATTTTCCCCCTGGGGGGGGGGAAAAAAAACCCCAAAACCAAAAGGGGTTTAGGGGCCAAAAAAATCCTTTAAAACCCCCCAAAATTTTTTTTCCCTTTTAAAAAAAAACCCCAAAAAAAAAAAGTTTTTTTAAAAAAAAGGGGTTTCCTTAAACCCGTTTTTGGGTTTACCCTTTAAACATTTTTTTTTCCCCCGGGAAATACCCCCTTAAAAAATCCCTTCCCGACCAAAATTTTTAAACAACCTTCCCCCGACATGGAATTTTTTCCCCCCCCTTAAAATTAAAAAAAAATTTTCCGGCCTTTAAAAACCCAAGGATATTTCCTTGGTAAAAAAAATCCCTTACCGAAAAGGTTTTTTCCCCCAAAAAAAAAGGGTTTTCCCCCTTTTTTCCCCAGAAAAAATTTTCCTTTTTAAAAAGCCCCCTTTTTAAAAACCCCCCTTTTCCCCCGGGTTTTTTACCCCTTTCCCCAAAAAAAACCCCCCGAAAAACGCCCCTTAAAAAACAGAACCTTACCGACATAAAATTTAATTTTTCCCTTTTTTAAAAACCCAGATTTTTCCGAAAAATTGTCCAAAAAAAACGGGGAACCCCCGACCCGGGATTTTTTCCCCCCAAAACCCCAGTTTTTCCCCCTGGAAAAAACCGGGCCCCCCTTTTAAAAAAAAAAAATTTTAAACGGGGTTTCTTTTTTTAAAAAATTTTTTACCGACAGGGGTTTTACTGCCCCCAAAAAAAACCCCTCCCCTTTTCCCGTTTGGTTTTTTTCCCTTCCCCCTTAAAAAAAAAAAATTTTTTACCAAAGGGATTTTTTTACCCCGGGTAAAAAATTTTTTTTAAAAACAAGATTTTTTCCCTTTTTTTAAAAAAATTTTTTTTTAACATTTACGCCTGAAAACGTTTCCTTTTTAAACCCCCTAGAACGGGTTTTTTTAAAAAAAACAGATCCTTCCCCACAGGATTTTCCCCCCTTTTAAACAGACCCCTTTTAACCAAACATGGAAATTTTCCCCGTTTAAAAAAATTTTTAACAAATTTTTTTCAATTTTAAAAAATTTTCCTTTTAACTTGTTTACCCCATTTAAAAGGGGCCCTTTTTAAACATTTTTCCTTTAAAAGACCCCTTCCCAAACCAGGGAATTTTTCCCCCCCCTTTAAACGATCCCCCCCAATAAAACGTCTTTAAAAACAAAGATCTTTCCCCAAAAATTTTCCCTTTTAAAAACAGATTTCCCCCCAAGGGATTTTTCCCCCTTTTTTAAAAAGCCCCCTTTAAACCGGGGAAAAGGGAAAATACTGTCCTTTTTAAACAACCCTTTTTACCCCACATGGGATCGTCCCCCCCCCCTTTTTTTCCCCGAATTTTACCCCCCTTTAAACTTTTTTTTAAAAAAAAAATTTTTGGGGGGGTTTTTTTTTAAAAAAATTTCCCCGGGGAAAAAATTACGTCATTTTAAACCAAATTTTTTTACCGCCCAGGGAAATTACTTTTTTTTTTAAACAGCCCCTTTAAAAACATTTTACTCCCCCCCTTTTAAACAGAATCCTTTCCCCGACAGGGGGATATTTTGGGTTTTTAAACCAAATCCTTACCGCCCCAGGTTTTTTCCCCCCTTTTTAAACAATCCTTACCGACAGGGATCCCTGCCCCTTTTTAAAACAGACCCCTTCCCCGACAATGGGATTTTTCCCCCCCTTAAAAAACAGCCCCCCTTAACCGAAGGGGTTTTACTGTCCCCAAATTTACCACTTTTTTTAAACGTTTTTTTAAAAATTCCCCCCACATTTTTACCCCGGGGAAAAAGCCCCCTTACCGACTGGAAAATGGGTTCCTTTAAACCCGTTTTTTACCGAAAAAAACGCATAAAAAAACTTCCCTTTCCCCCCTTTTAACGCTTTTTAAACGGGACTTTTAAAAAAAAATTTCCTTTTTTTTTTTACCGACAGGGATACTTCTTTTAAAAAAATTTTCCCCTTACCGGACGGGGTTCCCTGGCCCCTTTTAAAAAAAAACATTTTACCGACTAAAAAAAACTTTTTCTTTTAAAAAAAAAACAGTTTTTTTAACCGGAAAATGGTTTTTTTCTTTTAAACGACCCCTTTTACCGACAGGAAACTTTTTTCCTTTTTTAAACAGCCCCTTACCGAACATGGAATTTAAAATTTTTTTTGTTTTTTTTTAAAAAACCCCCTTTGAAAATACGGGGCCAAAAAACAGAATTTTCCTTACCGACTGGGTTTACTGGTCCCCCTTTTAAAAAAAAAACCCCCTTCCCCGGCCCAATTTTATTTTCTTTTTAAAAAGTTTTCCCTTTCCAACCCTTGGATTTTTTTTTTTAAAAAAAATTTTCCAACGTTTAAACTGTCCATTTAAAAAACCCTTTTACCCCCCAAAAGTACTGTCAAAAACAAATTTTTTAAAACCCCAGGGTCTTTTTTAAAAACATTTTCCCCCTTTTTAAACGTTTTTTTAAAACGACCTAAAATTTTTCCCCCCCCTTTAAAAAAACCCCCTTTACCGACATGGGATACTCCCCCCCCTTTAAACAGACCTTTAAAACCGACATGGATCGGGCCCCCCCCTTTAAAACGTTTCCTTTTTCCCCAGGGGGTACGCCCCCCCCTTTTAAACCAGTTTTCCTTTCCCGGGGGGACATGTTTCTTTTAAAAAAAAATTTTCCCCCCGAATGGTCCCCCCTTTTTAAAAAAAAAACCCCCTTTTACCGACATGGATACTGTTTTTTTAAAAAACAGATCCTTCCCGACAAAAAGATTTCCCCCTTTTTTAAACGATCCTTCCCGACATGGTTTTTACTGCCCCTTTTTTAAAAAACGTTTCCCCTTAAAAACCCCCCCGAACCCATTTTTTTAAAAAACCCCCCCTTTTTAAAACCCGAATTTTAATAAACGCTTTTTTAAAAAAAATTTTAAAAAAAAAATTATTTAAAAATTTTTTTAAAAATTTTTTCCCAAATTTTAAATTTCTAAAAAATAAAAAATGGTTTTTTTTTTTTTAACCTTACCTTTTAAATGATTTTTAAAAAAATGTTTTTTTTTTTTTTTATTTTTACCCCCTGGGGGTTTTCCCTAGAAAAAAAAATTTTGGGTTAAAAAAACTTTTTTTTTTTTTTTCAAATTTTTTTAAAAAATAATGGCCCCTTTTTTTTTAAAAATTTTCCCAAATTCCTTTTTTTTTCCCCCCTTTCTTTTAAAAATTTTTTTTTGTTTTTTTCCTTTTAAAATTAAAATCTTTTTTAAAAATTTCCCCCCAAGGGTGTTTTTTTTTTTTTCCCCCTTTTTTAAAAACAGGCCCTTCCATTATCCCCCCTGAATTTTTTTTAACACCCTTTTACACTACAAAAAAAAAAAACTTCCCCTTTAAAAACTTTTTCCTGATTTCAAAAAAAAAATTTTTGGGTTTTTCAGGGTTTTTTTTTCCCAAAAAAAAAACGTTGGAAAAAAAAAAAAACCCCCCCCTTCAAAGGGGGACAATTCCTTAAATTAAAATTTTTTCCCAAAATTTTTTTATTTTTTTTTTTTGGGGGTTGTTTTTTTTGGTTGGGTGTTGGTGGTTGGGGGTTTGGGTTGGGGGGGGTTTGTGGGGGGGTGGTTTTTATTTTGGGGTTGGGTTTGGGGGTTTGTTGGGGGTTTGTTTTTGGGTTGTGGGGGGTTTTTTTTTTCCCTTTTGTGGTTGGCCCCCTTTTTGTGTGTATTTTTTAGTGAATGAAAAAAATGGGGTGTTTTTTTTTGTGTGGGGGTTTTGTTTTTGGGGGGTTTTTGGTTTGGGTTGGGGGTGGTGTTGGGTGGGTTGTTTTGGGGGTGGTTTGGGGGGGTTTTTTGGGGAAAATGAATAAAAAATGTTTTTTTTCTTTTTTTGGGGGTTTTTGGGTGGGGTGGGGGTGGGGGGTTTTTTGTGTTTGGGGGTGTGGTGGGGGGGGGGTTTGTGGGGGGTTGGTGGGTGGTTGTGTTGGGGGGTTTTTTTTTTTTTTTTCCCCCCTTTTTTCCCTTTTCTTTTTTTTGTTTTTTCTTTTTTTTTTTTTTTAAAAAAATTTTTAAAAATATATATTTTTGTTTGTTTGGGGGGTGTTGGGGTTGTTTTTGGGGGGGGTGGGGGGGTGTGGGGGTTTTGGTGTGGGGGGTGTGTGGTTTTTTTTTGTTTCAAATTTTGGGGGTGGAGGGGTTATGAACGGGGGGTGAGGGGTTTTTTTCCCCCCCTGGTTTTTGCGTGATTACGTTTGGGGATTTTTTTTTAAAGTTTTTTTTTTAGATAAGCTTTTTTTTAACGATCGCCCCTTTAAAAAGCGCCACTTTGATCATAAATTTGTGTTTTTTAAATTTCCCCCCCACTAAAAAATTTTAATTAAAATTTCCCCCCCCTTTTTTTTCCCCTTTTACAGGGGGGGGGGGTTTTTTTACCTTTTTTTTACTTATTTCGTATTTTTTCCCCCCTTTCCCCTTTCTGTAAGTCTCCCGGGGGGTTTTCTTTGTAAAAAAAAATGAAAAAATTTGGGCAAAATTAAAATTTTTTTTACTTCATGAGCAAAAAATAATTTAAAAACCCTAATCCGGTCAATTTGTTTTAAGCAGAAAAAAAAAAAAACCCAAAGCTTTTTTTTGATGCCCCCCCAAAACCCCTTTTTTACGGGGTTGGGGGTCGTAAATGTTTTTTACGTGCCGGGCCCCCCGGGGAAAAATTAAAACTTTAAATTTTTTTGGGTCTTGGGTTGGCATGTTTGCGGGCACATACCCCAAACCTTTTTAAAGTCATTTTTTTTAAGTAGGCCCCCCTAAAATTTTTGGAGGAAAGGGATTGGGGGAATTATCCCCCCATCTCCCAAAAGGAACACTGGTTAAAAACTAACGAAAGAACCTTTGTTGTTTTTGGAAAACGTTTAGCCCCTGGTTTCCATTTTTCCTTTGGCTTTTTTCTTAAAGTTTTTTTTTGGGATTTGTTTTTTTTTTTTCCGGGTTGTCCCCCCCCCCCCCCCCTCCCCCCCCCCCGGGGCCCCCCCCCCCCCTCCCCCTTCCCCCCCCCCCTTTTCCCCTTTTTCCCCCCCTTTGCCCCCCCCCCCCTTTTTCCCCCCCCCTGCCCCCCGGGCCCCCTCCCCCCTTTTCCCCCCCCTTCCCCCCCCCTCTTTCCCCCCCCCTTTTGTCCCCCTTTTCCCCCCCCCCCTGTCCCTCTTTTTCCCCTTCCCCCTTTCCCCTCTTTTCCTTCCCCCCCAAAAAAAAAAAACAAAAAAAAAAAACCCAAAAACACATAAAAAAAAAAAACAAAAAAAAAACAAAAACAAAAAAAAAAAAAAAAAAACAAACCAAAAAAAAAAAAAAAAAAAACCAAAAAAAACCAAAAAAAAAAAAAAACAACCACAAAAAAAAAAAAAAACACAACAAAAAAACAAAAAAAAAAAAAAACAACCCCAAAAAACCAAAACCCCCCTTGCTTTTTTTTTGGGTTGGTTTTTTTTTTACGGGTTTTTTAAACAAAACACATACATAAACTAAAAAAGAAAAAAAAAAAACAAAGGGGAATAATACCCCCAAAAAAAACCCCCTAACGAATTTTTTTTAAAATAAAAAGGGGAAGTCAGGGGCCCGAAAAAAAAAAACCCCCTTTTGGGGGGCATTTTTGAATAAGCTCCGGTGGGGGTTGCAAAACAAACCGTAAAAACTGTCCCCTTGTTACAAGAAACATTTTTTTAATATCATAACTCCCCCAAAAATTTTTTTTGGTAATTTTCCATTTAAACCTTATTTTTGAGGTTTTTTTTCAAAACCCAAAAAATTTCCAATTTTCCGTAACCCCAGCAAAGTTTTCCCCCAGGTGGAAAAAATTTCCAGTATGCTGGAAAACTGCCTTGCTTTTTTAAAAACCCCTTACACAGCCCACAGAGGGACCCCTGTCTGCTTTCTATGGGCCCCCAAAAAAAAAAACCCCCCGTCCCCCCCCCTTTTACTTTTTTTTACATCGAAAATAAAATTATATAAAATGGAAAAAAGGGGGAAACAACTTCCGACCCCCCTTTTGGGGGAAGGGACCCAATAATTTTTTAAAAATTTTTTTAAAAAGTTTGGGCCCAAAAAAAGGGGGGAAAAAAAATTTTTTTGCGAAAAACTTTTTTTTTTTCTTGTTTTTCCCCCCGAAAATGGGCCATGTTTAAATTCCCATGCCGCATCCCGGGGGTTTGCCCCCACTTTTTTGGCAAACACAACACCAACACAACACCCCCAAACACCCCCAAACCAAAAACCCACACAACCCACAACACACAACACACACCCCCACCCCACACCCCCAAACACCCCCCCCAACACCACACAAACACACACAAAACAAAAAAAAAAACCCACCACAAAACACCCCACCACCAAACCCAAACAACAAACCCACACACACCACGGTGAAAGTCAGTAAAAAAAAATTCGGAAAAAATTTTATCTTTTTGTCTTGAATAAAAAAAAAATTTTAAAACCCCAGGCGGTTAAAAATTTTTTTCCCCCCCGTCCCACCCACTTTTTTTTTGCTGTTTTTTGTTTTGTTTTGTTGTTGTTTTTTTTTTTTGGGGGGGCTTTTTGGGTTTTTTGTCGTTGGTTGTGGCCTGTGTTTTCCCGGGGTTCCCCAAGGGGGGGTGGTGGGGTAGGGAAAAAAAAACGTAAAAGGGTTATCCCATAAGAGCCCCCGAAGGAAAAATGAAAAAAAAAAACTGGGGGAACCCGAACCTTTTTTCTTCAGGAAAAGCATAATGAAAGCAATTTCCATTTTTTCCCCTTTTCCCCCCACTTTTTACGATCCCAAAACCCTGAAAAAAAGTTTTTCATGCCCCCGGGAACTTGGAAAAAACCCCCAGTTTTTTTTACAGTTTTTGGGCCCCAACCTTTGCCCCAAAACTAGTGAAAAGCCGAACGGGGGGAGGCCCCTGCAAACTCTACTATTTTTAAAAAACCGGGTTTTCCCCCCCCCCCCCAGGGCTGGGGGGGGGGGTGGTGGGGGGGGGGGTTTAAGGCCCTTCAAAATTGGGGAATTTTTGGGTGTCATCGTGCAAAACGGGGGCCGAAAAAAAAGGGAAAAAATTTTTTTAATTTATTGCTAAACGCTTGGGGGGAAAACATCTTTTTAAGGGCCCCCCTACCCCCATAAAATTTTTTCGTAAAAAAACACAAACCGCAGCAATTTATTTACAATCTAAAGCTTAACGTTTTCCCCTTTTTGGGTATCCCGGGAAATTAAAAAAAATGGGTACAAAATTTTGAAAAATCTAAAATGCCCCCAAGGGTTTTTAATTAAGAAAAATTTTTAAAATCCAACCCATCAGGTTTTCCCCCCTGCCCCAAAATTGGGGGTTGGCGTTTCATGGATTTTTCCCAAAAAACCCACCCCTCATTCCTTTTTTTGCCCCTAGCATTTTTCCCCCCCCACCCTCCCCCCCCCCACCCCCCCCTCTGAAAAGCCCCCTTCCGCATTTTTTTCCCCCCTCTCTACTGGTGCTTTCTTTTCCCTTTTCCATTTTCCCCCCCCGTTTGTTGGAACCCGGGGGTTTTCTCCAAATCCCCCCCTTCCCCTCTTAAAAGGCCCCCTATAAATTTTGCTTGCCCCTTTTTTTTCCCAAAATCCCCCCCCCCTTTTTTGGGGTGATTTTTATTTGGTTCGGCCTCCTCAAACCCTGTTCGTTTTGTTTTTTTTTTTTTGCTGCCCCCATGGAAAAAACCCCTCCCAAAACTTTTTCTTCTTAAAAAAAACCCTTCGCGTTTTTAAATTCTTAAATTTCTGGCTTTTTGCTGACTGCCCCCAAACGCCCCTCGAAAACCCCCGTACAACAGTAATTTTTTTTTTCCTATATAAAAACCATCAAGGGGGCCCTCCCCCTTTCTGATTTTTTAAAATTGATAGGCATTTTTTTTTTTGGGAAAAAAGAATTGTTTGGGTTTCTTTTTTTGAATCCCGGTTTTGGTTTTTGGGCCGATTCGCCACTATTTCCCCGATGGGGCACTCCCCGTTGATAAAAAAATGCCCCGTTCCCCATTTTTTTTAAAACTTATAACCCCGGGGGTTTTTCAAGTTTTTGTGCCCCATTTTCGGGTTTTTTTTTTTTTTTGGGCAGGGGGGAAATTTTTCATTTTTTTTTACTGACCCATGGATTTTTTCAGTCTTCCCCCCCTGCTGTTTTGGGTTTTTCCCCCCCCCTTTACCTTTTTGGCTTTCCCATTTTTTTTAGTAAAATTTTTCCCAAAAGGGTTTTTTTTGAAAAAGGTTTTTTTTTTCTTTTTTCCCCTGAAAATTAGCACGGTTCCCAATTCGGGTACCGAATTTTGTTTTTTTTTTTTTTATCAATTTTCCCCCCAAAAACCTTTTTTAATGCAGGGCCCCCCCTTCTTCTAGGTTTTTTTTTCCCCATGATTTTTTTTTTTCCCCTACAAAGTGAAAAAAAAAAAACCCGGGGGGGGACAAAAAACAACTTCTGTCGGGGATACTCTTTTTTTGAATTTTTTTTTGGAAAGAGCCCCCCCTTTTTTTTTTTTTTTTCTTTTTTCCCCCTTTTTGCTTCGGGGTTTTTTTTTTTCCCAGAAAACATATTTCGGGATTTTTTCCCAAAAAATTTTTTTTTTTTCCAACCCAAACATTTTGAGCCCCCCCCCCTTTCTTTTTTACATCCAAAAAAAACAATCCTTTAGAGGGGGCCCCAAGGGAGATGTTTAAGGTTTTTGAAATTTATTTTTTTGGGTTTTTGACTACCCAAGGCCTTTTTCGTTTCGGGAAAACGACAAAAAGAACTGTTTCAACCAACGGGGAGAGACTCAATTTTTTTTTTGAGGGAAAAAGGTAAATAATGCACTTATTCAAAAAAACCCCCCTTTTGACACAAATCGGGGCCCTCCCCCCTATCCCCGACCTATTTTGGGGGGTTTTTTTCGTCCCCTTTTTTTTTTTAAAAACAAAACTTTGAACCCAACACACACACAACACCACCCCAAAACACACAAAACAACCACAACCCAAAACCAAAAAAACCCCCACAACACAACACCCCCACCACCCCCCAATATAACCCAACACAAACCAAAAAACCCACACCACCCCCCACACCCCCCAAACACACAACACCACCCCCACAATATAACCACACAAAACCCCCCAACAAAACACATACAAAAACAAACCAACCCCAACACCCCCCCAAAAAACCCCTAAACAACCCCAAAAACACACACACCCCAAAAACCAACCAACACCCACACCCCCACACAACAACACAACAACACACCACACACACAACAAAATTTTTTTTTTTTTTTTTTTCCCCCACAAGTTTTTTTTCAAAAGCTTTTTCATCATTTTTTTGGTAGACAGCCCCCCCCCCTTTTTTTTTCGTCTAAACTTGCGCTAAAGAAAATTTTTTTTTTTTTAAATTTCCCCTTTTTTCTATATGAAAAACACGTTTTGTGTTTTTTTTAAAAAAAATTTAGGAAGAAACGGGGCTAAAGAACAAATCGAACCCTTTTTTTTCTCGCAAAAAAAATTTTTTTGAAAAAAAGGGGGGGGCCCCTTTCCACCCCCCCCCCCTTGTGAACATGAAAAACTTTTTTTTTGTTTTTTAAAAAGGATTGGAAAAAACCAAGTTTTAACCGACCTTCCTTCACAATAACAATAAAACAACAAACCAAAAACAAAAAACAACAAAAAACAACAACAACAACCCCAAACAACAAAAAACGCCCCAACAAAAACAAAAAAAACAAAAAAACAAAAAAAACCCGGGTTCAAAAATAAAATGGAGTTCCATCATCTCGTTTTTCCCCAGGGGGTTTTTTTTTTTGGTTTAACCCCCTGTCCCGAAAACCCAGAAAAACCCCCCCCAAAAACCCCCGCATTTGTCAACCAGGGCCACAAAGGCAAAAAACCATGCCAAGAAAGCTGGGTGGATGGGAGGGGGGAATTCAGAGGGTTTTTTTAAAAAATTTTTTTTGCTTTTGATGGTTTGGGGGGTGCGGGAGTGAAAAGGGTTTAAGGAAAAATCCTTTTAACCCCCCCCATGGTGTAAAATAAACATAAAAACGTAATTGGGGGGTCACGATGTTTTCTCCTGGGGCGTTTTTCCCCCCTCCCCCACCCCCCTTTAATTAAAAACCCCGTACATAAGTTTTCTTGACGCCCCAACAGAAAATAAAAACTTTTTCAGGCGAAGTTTTTTTATTTTTTTACATTATTTTTTTTTTTGTTTTAAAAGCCCAAGGGGACTGCCCCCAAAGCCCATTAAAAAGGGCTATAATTATTTTTCAAAAAAAACAAATAAAATTAACGGGAAAAAAAGGGGAAAAAAAAAAGTAAGTTAAACCATATCAATGCATTTTCGCGCAATTAAAAATCAAAAGGGGGGTTTTTTGCCCCCCTGGCTTTTTTTTTTTGACCCACTCTGCCCCCAAAATTTTTAATCACACAGGGGATTTTTTAAAAAACAACACCTAATACAAATTGGGGAAAATAACTAAAGAACACTAAAAAAAAAATAAAAAAAGGGGCAAAAAAATTTTCCCTTTTAAAATTGCTTCCGCAATCTCTTTCCCTTTTGAACCAAAAAAAAAAGGGCCCCCCAAATGTCCCAATTGTCCAATTCCTTAAAAAAAAATTTTAAAAACGAAGCCCCTTTAACGAACAAAAAACAGGTTAATCATGGTCGGGTCGGATAGATTTTTTTGGGTCTTGGGGAAAAAACCCGGGAAAAAAACCTTACTACCTGCCCCCACAGGGTCGAAATTGGGGGGCGACCCTAAACCAAACCCCACCATCCCCCCCCCCCTCGGGGGAGGATGGGGTGGAGGGGGGGTTAGAAAACCCGGGTTGGAAATAAATTTTTGATCCAAAAAGGGGGGCCCCAGCCTGAAGCAAACCCCCCCCCGGGGCCAAATTTCTACTAAGGGGGAGAAAAAAACCCTCCCAGTAAATCCGGGTGGGGGGCCCCCCTAAGGCGGTTTTTGGGGGCAAAAAATTTTTGCCCCCACTTTTTCCCCCGCACTCCTGCCCCCTGCTTTTGGCAAAAAACCCCAAAAAAACCCCCCCTGTTTTTTCCTTTTTGGATTTCGTCAGCGAGGGGGGAAGGGGGGGACAATTTTTTTCTTGGGAAAAACCTGCCCCCCCCCCCTTTCCCATATTACACTTCCCGGGGGTTTTTACACCCCTTTCCCCATTCATCCCCAAAACCACTCCCCCCCCGGGAAAAAAAAAAAACCCCCCCCAGCCCCCCGCTTACAAAACTTTTGTCGGCCCCACAACAGGGGGAAAAAAAACAAAAAACCGGGGGGATAAGCCCCATTGCCCTAAAAACCCCCCGTAACTGAAACCCGGGGTTTTTTGCTTTTTTGACGGGGGGAGAAAAACCTTCGTGCCCCCCTTACTGGAACAACCCAACCCCCCCCAAACGGGGGCACCCCCCCCCCCCCTTTTTTTGGGTGCTGCCCCCCCCCCCACGAACCCCCCCCCTTTTCTTTCGTTGGGGTGAAAATGAAGTTGGGGAAAAAAAAATTTGAAAAGCGGGCCCCCCCCCCAAAAATTTTACCGCCAAACCAAAAAAAAAAAAAAATTCCCAAATTTTCAAAAAAAAAAAAATCAGGGAAAATGATCACTTTGAAAACGGGGGCTTTTTTTTGAATGTCCGAAAAAAGTTTTTCCCCCGGGGGCTCCCCCCAAAAAATTTTTCCCAAAAACTTCAGCGACCCCCCAAAAAAAACCGCCGCCCCCCAAAAAAACACAAAAACAAAAAGGGGGCTCAATTGGGTGCCCATTCCCCCCCACTCTGCAAAAAAACCCCCCTGGCTGACCCCAGGAAAAACCTAAAGGAAAAGGGGGACTACCCCTTTTTTCCTTCTGGAAGGAAAAGTTTTTTCTAAAAGCCCCCAAAAAAGCCGGGGAGAGGTTTTTTTGGGCCAGTAAAAAAAACCCTCCTGAATTAAAATTTAAAACCCAGCGGGCTTTTTCAAAAAAAAACCGACCCCCCCTTGCTTCTCCGCCCTCAAACCACCCCAAAAAAGGCTAATTTTCACTTTTAAAATTTCACGGTTTATCCCCCCCAACCCCTTCCCCCCCCTCCAGACCCACCAAGGAAAAGGGATTTTTTTTTTTCCTTGAAAAATCTTGCATAAACCCCATAAGAAAAAACATCCCCGGAAACAAAACAATTTTTTCTCCCGGGCGACTTTCAACGCCAGAGTGGGTGCAGACAATGACTCAGGGGCCCTTCCCCTGCCTCTTTTTTTCCTTTTGGATGGGAAAAATTTGAAAAAAAAAGGGGACCACGCTGTTTTTGAGTTTTGCGGCCCGCCCAAAAAACCCCTGGGCCATCCCCCAACCCCCCTTTTCTTTCCAAGACGAAAGCCTCACAACAAAAAGTTTCCCTGGGGGGCTCCCCCCCAAAAAAAATTGGCACCAAAGGATTTTTGGGATCCGTAAACGTCCCCGCTTAAAAAAAAAACTTTTTTCCCCCCCCCAACTCGCTTTTATTCCAGCGCAATTTTGCGATACAGTCCCACTCCTTATGTTGCAAGATTCGGGGCTACAAACCAAAGAATTTTCCACTGCTAAAAAGAAAAAAAAAGGGAAAAACCCCCCCCCGCTTTGACGCCCCCCCAGCAAAAAATGTCTAAAGCCAGATTTTGTAAAACTTTTTTTCGCAGAGGCCTTTCAGGGGAAAAATCCGATTTGCATTGCAGCCCAGAACTTTTGCCACTGGAAGATGGGGAAAAAACGTTTACGAGGACCACAATTGCCCACCCGCATTGCTTTTTTGGTCACCTTTGGGAAGAAAACTGTGGGGCCCCCCACACTGGTTTTTTTTGAGGCCCAAATATCAGAGTTATTTTCCCCACTTTTAAAACCCCCAAAAAGCGTGGCCGAAAACCCCCACCAAAAAGAATAAGCGGTCACCCCCCAGTGGGGAAGAAACCTGCAAAATTCCCCAGGGTTTTCCCCCAGAAGGAAAAGGGGTTTTTCACTTAACGCCAGGCGCTGCGCAAAAAAAGTACGGGGGAACGAGTTTCGGGGAAAAGGGAAATTTCAGTTTTTTGGTTTGAAAGAGGCCAACACCAAAGGAATGAAATGAGGCATTCAAAGAAAAGGCCACCGGGGGGACCAAAACAGAGAAAAAATCCCCCCCCCCTCAAATCCTTTTCCACGGGGGAAGTAATCCAGCAAATCCCTACCAACCAGTGGAAAGGGATGGGGGAACACACTTCCGACCTCAACCCCCAACACGAAACAGGGGTTTTTCCCCCCCCCCCCCCCCCCCCCCGATCCCCCATCAAGTTCATGCCGAAAATGGAAAGAAAATTTTTGACGCAGAGCCAAACTGTGGACGAACCCCCCCAGAAACCCCCCCCCATTGATAACCCGGGGGCCATTTCGGGGGAAGGCACCTGGCCCCAACGACGGGAAATTTTTTCCCCCCCCCGAAACCTCCACAAGCCACTGCAAATTTTTCTCTTCTGCACTCTTTGGGGAAACGCTTTTTTCTCTGTCATTTTGGGTTTGGAAAAAATGGGGAAGCTGAAAACCACGGGGGAAAACATTGGGGGCTTTCCCCCCCCAAAAAATCG
>JAPXFY010000387.1:45000-47500 GCA_030674185.1 Monoplex corrugatus | reverse complement strand
CTCCTTCAAGTCCGCTCTCAAAACTCACCTTTTCTCCTCTGCAAAAAATCCTGACCTCACTCAATCCCCTCTGCAGCCTGTCTCCACTCGGAGGGGAATCACATTGCAATATATAATTGTATATAATATGCTCTCTATAATTTTCCATTGTTTTTATTCTTTCTCCCCATTTATAGCCGTGTGTGTGTGTGTGTGTGTGTGTGTGTGTGTGTGTGTGTGTGTGTGTGTGTGTGTGTGTGTGTGTTTGCGCGCGTGTGTGCGTGTGTGTGCGTGCTTGCGTGCGTGTGTGTGCGTGCGTGCGTGGTGTGTGTGTTTCAGCGCTTAGATTTGATTTTATCAAGATTTTGCGCTATATAAATATTGTAATTATTATTATTATTATTATTTTTATTGATTTGCATTTTACTTTGTTTTTATTAATTTGTATTACACCCTGGTTTTATTGATTTGTATTATACTTTGTTTTTATTGATTTGTATTATACTCTGTTTTTATTGATTTGTATTATACTTTGTTTTTATTGATTTGTATTATACTTTGTTTTTATTGATTTGTATTATACTTTGTTTTTATTGATTTGTATTATACTTTGTTTTTATTGATTTGTATTATACTTTGTTTTTATTGATTTGCATTATACTTTGTTTTTATTTATACTTTGTTTTTATTGATTTGCATTATACTCTGTTTTTATTGATTTGTATTATACTTTGTTTTTATTTATACTCTGTTTTTATTGATTTGTATTATACTTTGTTTTTATTTATACTCTGTTTTTATTGATTTGTATTATACTCTGTTTTTATTCATTTGTATTATACTTTGTTTTTATTGATTTGTATTATACTCTGTTTTTATTCATTTGTATTATACTCTGTTTTTATTGATTTGTATTATACTCTGTTTTTATTCATTTGTATTATACTCTGTTTTTATTCATTTGTATTATACTCTGTTTTTATTCATTTGTATTATACTCTGTTTTGTTTGTATTATACTCTGTTTTGTTTGTATTATACTGTTTTCTTTGTATTATACTGTTTTCTTTGTATTATACTCTTTTTATTCATTTGTGTTATATTCTGTTTTGTTTGTATTATACTCTGTTTTGTTTGTATTATACTCTCTTTTTATTCGTTTGTATTAAACTCTGTTTTGTTTGTGTTATACTCTGTTTTGTTTGTATTATACTCTGTTTTGTTTGTATTATACTCTGTTTTGTTTGTATTATACTGTTTTCTTTGTATTATATTGTTTTTATTCATTTGTGTTATATTCTGTTTTGTTTGTATTATACTCTGTTTTGTTTGTATTATACTCTGTTTTGTTTGTATTATACTCTGTTTTGTTTGTGTTATACTGTTTTGTTTGTATTATACTCTGTTTTCTTTGTATTATACTCTGTTTTGTTTGTATTATACTGTTTTCTTTGTATTATATTGTTTTTATTCATTTGTGTTATATTCTATTTTGTTTGTATTATACTCTGTTTTGTAGTTGTTGTTGTTTGTTTTTGTTGTAAGTGGGGAGCTGGAATAGGCGTTTATCCAATTATTTCATCTCACACACACCGGACCTACACACGCAAACCTAACCCCCAACCCCTTCAGTGCACCTCACCCCGCACGCAATACCTCACTTCCTCAGTCTACTACACAACCACTCCAGCCATTTAATGACCGCCCACAATCCCACTTCCGGTGACGTCAGCGCTGCACGCGCTGGGCGCGAGGTGACAGGCAAATGAGGGTGTGGGACTGTCATGTGGCACGTGACTCAAAGTCTCGGTTAGCCAATAATTAATCCTCTCACTCCTTTCACCCTATCCACCGGCAACTTAACCTTTTCGCTCCCTCGTCCCGTCTACCAGCAGCTTGACTATTTCACTCCCAAACCTACGCACCAGCTCGTTATCTCCTTTTCTCCTCCGTGGGGGATGCCGGGGGCTCTTTCAGATGAAACAGCATCCCCACCTTCTGGAAATTCTGTGCCAGACAGTTCCAGTGTCATTCTCTTTCTTTCTACCTTGCTCCTTTGCTTTCTGTCATCTCTTTCTATCGTTTTCTGCCTTGCTGGTCCATTTATGTGTGTGTTTTTTTTTTCGAGAGCCTTAATACCTTCTATTAGGATAAATCATTGAATACTTGTATGAAGTGCATTTTTGACTCTAAGAAAAATGGAATGTCCAGAAGCAATTGTTGGTAATTTAAACCAGTTTTCATATGCGTTTTAGTGTCCTTTGTTATCTTCAGATTTGTTTTCATGTTTGTTTATTAACCCCCCAGGTAATAAAATGGACGAAGTATCAACGCCAGGGGCATATTATTATATTATGTGCGTGAATGCATTGATACTTGGATTTAATTTTCTTTTCCAGGTTCTTCCGAATGAGATAATGTGCATGTTCTGAGTCGGTCATAGTCCTCTGTCTCCGTCTCTCTCTACTGTGTCTTTGTCTGTCTGTTTGTTTGTCTGTTTGTCTGTCTATCTGTCTGTCTAT
>JAPXFY010000387.1:40000-42500 GCA_030674185.1 Monoplex corrugatus | reverse complement strand
AACTGTTTCAATACACCCATAGTACTTCAACAGGAAAAAATAGGAACAGAAAATTAAGTACACATATCAATGTACTGGCGCAACTGATCTAAGGAGATACCCCTGGCGTTGACCGTTCCGTCTCATTTATCACACAGGGGATTAAAAAAAACATACCTGAATACAAATTCAAACATAACTAAAGGACACTAAAACGTATAAAAAAAAAACGGGTCTAAAATTACCGTAAATTGCTTAAGCATATCTCATTTCCCTAGAGCCCAAAATGCACTTAATACACACGTACCCAATCATACATACCCAATAATCAATCCTAAAAGAAAATATGCAAGACTTTATTGACCGCATACCGGTTAACGGAGCAGCGAGGCAGAAAATGACAGGAAGAATTGAGAGAAAGCAAAAACCCAAGGCAGAAACAAATAAAGCGACAGAGAGGAAATTTCCAGCACAGAATTTCCAGAAGGCGGGGATGCTATTTATATTGAAAGAACCTCCGGCACCCCCACGGGGTTGGGGTGGGGGAGGGAAAACTCAGTCAATAATGTTGTCTGGGCCTGTTGCCTTCTCAGCTGTCAGTATCAGAAATAAAACGTCAACAATGTTTACATCGACCTGAAGAGAAATAGCAGAAGAGCAGTGTGGATTTGTGGAAGGGAAAGGAACTATTGATGCCTTATACATCCTAAGAACTATCATAGAGAGGTCAATAGAGATGAATAAGGATTTATATTTATGCTTAGTTGATTATACCAAGGCTTTCGATTGGGTAAGACATGAAGAATTGATCAACCAACTAGAAAGACTCATATATTGATGGAAAAGATCTACGAATAATCAGAAATATGTATTGGGAACAGACAGCTGCAATGAGAATAGAAAACGATATAAGCTCTTTCCAAACATCAAAAGAGGAGTCAGACAGGGTTGTGTTTTGTCACCAGATCTGTTTTCACTTTACAGCGAAAACATCATGAGAAACCTAGAGAAAGACCCTGGATTAAAGGTTGGAGGAAAAATGATAAACAACATTCGATACGCAGATGACACCGTGCTAATTGCAGAAAATGAAATGGACCTACACAACCTTGTTAATATAATAGAAATAGAAAGCAAAGGTAAGGGGCTGGAACTAAACAGCAGGAAGACTGAAGTCATGGTGATCAGTATAAAAAACATGAAATCCCCTCATTCAAAATAACAGCAAACGGCACAACCTTGAGACAGGTTGATAAGTTTAAATACCTGGGAACGATCATTTCACCGGACGGCAGATGCACATTAGAAATAGCCAGCAAAATCGGCCACGCCAAAACAGCATTCAAGAAGATGAAAAGCATTCTTACCAACAAATGCGTATCGATTAACATCAAGAAAAGAGTTCTCGAATGTTATATAGAGCCAGATTTTTGTACGGTTGTGAGGCGTGGACAGTCAACAAGCAAAGCCAGAACAAGACTGAGGCAGCCGAGATGTGGTTTCTAAGAAGAATGTCGAGAGTTCCATGGACAGCAAAGAAAACAAACGAGAGGAAGAGATAATTGATAAGGAAGATTACGAAAAAACAGGCAACATTTATATGCCATTTTATGAGGAAAGGGGGAATTGGAGCACCTGGTCACAACCGGAAAGCTGGAGGGAAAGAGAGCACCGGGTAGACCCAGGGAGAAGATATTAGACGGACTTGCAGAGTGGCTGAAGACAAAGAGGGTGGAAGAGATGTTTGAGGCAACAAGGGATAGAAACATATGGAAGGCAATGATCGCCAACGCCATGTGGCAAGGCACCTGATGATGATGATGACGAAGATCTTTGTTTATATGAGTATCTCTGATATTTTCCTCTTGCTGGAACATCACCCAGTTCGCCTCCACTCCTAGATAATTCTTTTAACCCTTTGACTCCATCACCCTATCCACCAACTGCAAAGACTTAACCCTTAACTCCCTCACCCTATCCACCAACTGCAAAAATTAACCCTTTGACTCCCCCACCCTATCCACCAGCTCCTTACTTAACCCTTTGACTCCCCACCCTATCCACCAGCTTCCTGCTTAACCCTTTGACTCCCTCACCCTATCCACCAGCTTCCTGCTTAACCCTTTGACTCCCCCACCCTATCCACCAGCTTCCTGCTTAACCCTTTGACTCCCCCACCCTATCCACCAGCTTTCTGCTTAACCCTTTGATTCCCCCACCCTATCCACCAGCTTCCTGCTTAACCCTATGACTCCCCCACCCTATCCACCAGCTTCCTGCTTAACCCTTTGACTCCCCCACCCTATCCACCAGCTTCCTGCTTAACCCTTTGACTCCCTCACCCTATCCACCAGCTTAACCCTTTGACTCCCCCACTCTATCCACCAAACATCCTGCAGGAAGCTTGGTGGATAGGTTGAAGGAACCAAAGGTTTAAAGTTTTGATAAGCTGGCATGGTATGGCAATGCAGGATGCTGGTGGTCAGGGTATGGGAGTAAAAGGGTTAAAGCGACAGTAAAC
>JAPXFY010000387.1:10000-15000 GCA_030674185.1 Monoplex corrugatus | reverse complement strand
CAAAGGGTTAAATTTTTGTAGTTGGTGGATAGGATGAGGGAGTCAAAGGGTTAAGTAGTTGGTGGATAGGGTGAGAGAGTCAGAGGGTTTTAAAGGAATAGAGAGTATATGTATATGACTATCGAACAGACAGGGGAAGACCGTTCCACTTGTATGGACCAGACAGAAAAAGATCGGCGACCGACTGTGGAACATCAGTATCGAGGAATTTGTAAGCAAAACGAAAAGATCAGGTAGTGGTGTACTTTTAGAGATGGTTACAAAGATGAATATGTGCAGTACCATTGATACACTTGCAGCATAAATGTATTGATTTTGTATGAGATTCTTCGAGAAACAGGCAACCAGCGGAGAGAGTGAAGCAAGGGCGTGATAAAATCATGCTTCTTTTTTACGAACAACAAGACGGCCCATAGAATTCTGAATACGCTGGGGGCATGCAATAAAAGAAGCAGGCAAGCCAGAGAGCAGAGAGGTACTCGTACAATAAACGATACGAGACAAGACAAGAGAAATCGCGAGTTTAGATGCTGCTGAAGTTGAAAGATGACGACGAACTGACAGAGCTAAAATGTCGCAGTTGACAGCAATGTAATACGACTCACAGATTTGAGTGATGAATTTCCGCACACAGAGGTGAGGATCAAGAACAAAGACGTAATTTCATATGCGAAATCACTGAAAAAATATTGTTGTTAAGCAGTTGAACATTTATTTATATTCTTAAGCATTTTCTTATTCTTACACTCACACTCACACCCACACACGCGCGCACGAATGCATGCACAGACGCATTCAAAATTGTATATTTCATTTTTATGTATTAATCAGTGGTGAAATCTCTTACTTTTCCTGTTGTGTTATTGTTCTCGTTGGTTTTCTTTAAATTCTAAAACTCTTATTTAATATTTTGTAGTTTTTTAATATAAGTAGATAGCAACGGCAGATGCGTACGTTGGCATATGCGTTGATACAATATACCGCTGGGAAATAAAAATTCATTTCATTTCTTACACAAACTCTCTCATCCTGTCACTTTCTTTTCCTTTCTTTCTTTGTTTTGAAATGAATCACATAGCTTTCTGTAACAGCAAAAAACTTAAAACAACAGAAGAAGAAGAATGCAAAGAAGAAGAAGAATGCAAAGAAGAAGAAGAAGAAGAATGCAAAGAAGAAGAAGAATACAAAGAAGAAGAATGCAAAGAAGAAGAAGAATGCAAAGAAGAAGAAGAATGCAAAGAATGCGAAGAAGAAGAAGAATGCAAAGAAGAAGAAGAATGCAAAGAAGAAGAAGAATGCAAAGAAGAAGAAGAATGCAAAGAAGAAGAAGATGAAGAAGAATGCAAAGAAGAATGTAAAGAAGAAGAAGAAGAAGAAGAGAAGAAGAAGAAGAAGAAGAAGAAGAAGAAGAAGAGAAGAAGAAGAAGAAGAAGAAGAAGAAGAAGAAGAAGAAAGAAGAAGAAGAAGAAGAAGAAGAAGAAGAAGAAGAAGAAGAAGAAGAAGAAGAAGAAGAAGAAGAAGAAGAAGAAGAAGAAGAGAGAAGAAGAAGAAGAAGAAGAAGAAGAATGCAAAGAATGCAAAGAAGAAGAATGCAAAGAATGCAAAGAAGAATGTAAAGAAGAAGAAGAAGAAGAAGAAGAAGAAGAAGAATGCAAAGAATGCAAAGAAGAAGAATGCAAAGAATGCAAAGAAGAATGTAAAGAAGAAGAAGAAGAAGAAGAAGAAGAAGAAGAATGCAAAGAATGCAAAGAAGAATGTAAAGAAGAAGAAGAAGAAGAAGAAGAAGAATGCAAAGAATGCAAAGAAGAATGTAAAAGAAGAAGAAGAAGAAGAAGAAGAAGAAGAAGAATGCAAAGAATGCAAAGAAGAATGTAAAGAAGAAGAAGAAGAAGAAGAAGAATGCAAAGAATGCAAAGAAGAATGTAAAGAAGAAGAAGAAGAAGAAGAATGCAAAGAATGCAAAGAAGAATGTAAAGAAGAAGAAGAAGAAGAAGAATGCAAAGAATGCAAAGAAGAATGTAAAGAAGAAGAAGAATGTAAAGAAGAAGAAGAAGAATGCAAAGAAGAAGAAGAAGAAGAAGAAGAATGCAAAGAATGCAAAGAAGAATGTAAAGAAGAAGAAGAAGAATGCAAAGAAGAAGAAAAAGAAGAATGTAAAGAAGAAGAAGAAGAATGCAAAGAAGAAGAAAAAGAAGAATGTAAAGAAGAAGAAGAAGAAGAAGAAGAAGAAGAAGAAGAAGAAGAAGAAGAAGAAGAAGAAGAAGAAGAAGAATGTAAAGAAGAAGAAGAAGAAGAATGCAAAGAAGAAGAAGAATTCAAAGAAGAAGAAGAATGCAAAGAAGAAGAAGAATGCAAAGAAGAAGAATGCAAAGAAGAAGAAGAAGAAAAAGAATGCAAAGAAGAAGAATGCAAAGAAGAAGAAGAATGCAAAGAAGAAGAAGAATGCAAAGAAGAAGAAGAATGCAAAGAAGAAGAAGAATGCAAAGAAGAAGAATGCAAAGAAGAAGAAGAAGAAGAATGCAAAGAAGAAGAAGAAGAAGAAGAAGAAGAAGAAGAATGCAAAGAAGAAGAAGAAGAAGAAGAAGAAGAAGAAAAAGAAGAACCCAACCACAACATCTAGCCATGCCTCTCATTTTCTAGATAAACAATTGGATAACTGACAAATTAAAACATATTGATTACGTCAACACATCTTAAAGACATTCAACATTGAACCCTAATTCCCTCTCACTGGCAAATGGACAGTGAATAGTCACGTAAATAAAGCTTCTGCCTGGGATGCCAGAAGTGTGGGTTGAATGCCCAGTTGGGCAGGATTTTGTCTTCTCCTCCCCAATACCTTAAACGGTGGTCTGGGTGCTAGTCTATTAATCTGTTTTCCCATCTCCTGCATCGTTTCTGTATGACCACACTCACACCGCTTATTTCAGTTGTCCAACACACCTCCATACCCACTCAAAATGATGTCATGAGGTATTGTGTGTCACAACTCCACCATGCTTGACAGGGAACGTGTGTCTCCCACCAAGTATAATAGGGGCTGGGGATGTTGACTCGACTCTACCGAGTACCTGGGGACTGAGCTCTTTCATTCTCGACCATGTCTAGTAGGGATGATTCTCATTTTATCATATCTCAGCACAGGATCTGGGGAAGGGGATAATCAGTAATTTCATACCTCCACACAATCTCACAACAGAGGGGATAGACGAGAGGACTAGGTCGACAGACTAGAATGTCAAACCAATCATAAGCCCATTTCAAAATAAGAAGAATACAGGTTTATTCACAATAACACAACATGGCTCATCTAATTTCTGTAAGTCACACATCTTAACCTATTGTCTAATCAAACCTATTGTCTAATCAAACCTATTGTCTTATAAAACCTATCGTCTTATAAACCTATTGTATAATATAGCCTACTGTCTTATAAAACCTATTGTCTTATAAAACCTAGTGTCTAATAAAACCTATTGTCTAATAAAACCTATTGTCTAATCAAACCTATTGTCTAATAAAACCTATCGTCTATTAAAACCTATTGTCTAATAAAACCTATTGTCTAATCAAACCTATTGTCTAATAAAACCTATCGTCTATTAAAACCTAGTGTCTAATAAAACCTATTGTCTAATCAAACTATTGTCTAATAAAACCTATCGTCTTATAAACCTATTGTATAATAAAACCTACTGTCATATAAAACCTATTGTCTTATAAAACCTAGTGTCCATTAAAACCTACTGTCTTATAAAACCTATTGTCTTATAAAACCTAGTGTCTATTGAAACCTAGTGTCTAATAAAACATATCCATAATCGAATAATCAAAGACAACTTACTTGATCAAAGATACCAGAGGAGAACAAATCATTGTAGCGCCATACACAGGTTCTAGCATTCAACACTTCACCAAGACTGTGATGTACGTGGAAGGAACACCAGCTCTCCACTCTCATATTCTATATGCACAGAAAGTATGCGTTCATAGACGTGGTCCCACTGTTTCCTGTATCTAAGGTTCGAATCTCTAACTAACTAAATGATGGTGTAGTGCTCGCACTGGTAGTGAAGACAGCCCTTATTCTACTAATTCCGTCTCTGGCGCTCTCTGGCAACAGGCCCTTAGTAAACTATCTGTCTGTCCAGCCAGCTATTGTCTAATCCTATTGTCTAATCAAACCTATTGTCCTATAAAACCTATTGTCCTATAAAACCTATTGTATTATAACACCTATTGTCTATAATAAAACCTATATTGTCTTATAAAACCAGCCCAGCTGATTCTCAGATCCTCTGTTGGCAGATTGTTATGAAGAGTTAATTAATTGTTGTATGTTATTATTTGACACTGTTAATTCATTGTTCTAAATTATTACTTGTACTTGTTCCCCTTCTTACATTCAAACTTCTACTACCCACCCCTATCCCCATCCCCCACCCCACCTTTTCCTCTGTGTGTGTGTGTGTGTGTGTGTGTGTGTGTGTGTGTGTGTGTGTGTGTGTGTGTGTGTGTGTGTGTGTGTGTGTGTGTGTGTGTGTGTGTGTGTGAAGTCACTATTGTGAATATACATTAAATAAAAGATTCCTTCCTTTTCCAGCGCTGTCTTTCTGTTGACTCTTTGATTGATTGGTTCAGTTTTTACGTCGACACCCACCTGAGATGATATGGCCGACAGGGATAACCATCCCAGGGAAGTGGGGGAAGGGGGACCTATCTAATCCTATACTGACACCACCAGAACAACAATGATGTTAAGACGGGACAGTGAGAAGGCCAGTTTTAAAGTAGCGCACCCCAGGATTCGAACTCAAGAGCCAAGAACCCGAATACGTATTTTCAGCAAGCTTGTGGCTGCCTCGTTCCCGACTGTTCTCCAATAAAGGGGTGTGTGTTGCCAACGTGATAAACCCAATCGCTGGTATATTTATTTATCTGTATGCCCTCATCTGATAGGTATGTATGCCCACATGTTGGTCAGCAGTTTCTCTCTGATC
>JAPXFY010000387.1:0-5000 GCA_030674185.1 Monoplex corrugatus | reverse complement strand
GAGAGAGAGAGAGAGAGAGAGAGAGAGAGAGACAGACAGACAGACAGACAGATCAACAAACACACGCACACACACACACTGACATACAAACAAACAAAACAACACACACACGCACGTACACCACACACACACACACACGCTCAAACAAACACATATGCAGAGACACAGAGACACACATAAACACACACATCATACACACAAAATCGCATACACACATACTTACGCGCACACACACATACGAATGAATGTGCACACACACAAACACACACACGTACAATCATACACACACACTCACACAACCGCACACACACGCTCAATCACACACACACAAACAGCAAACTCACTCAGACGCACAAACACGCACAAAACACACACACACGTACAATCATACATGCACATTCTCACACAACCGCACACACACGCTCAATCACGCACACAAACCGCACAATCACTCACACGCACACACACACGAATGAATGTACACACACAAACACAATATCACACTCACAAAACCGCACAATCACTCACACGCGCACACACACACACAAAAACGAACAAATACAAACCGAAAGCGTATTTGTTATAACAAAGTACAAATAAATTTTCTGCCCAATGAATACGCATTCTGATATTTTTTGTGTACTTGTGATTGCTATTTGCTTGAATGCGGGACAGCCACTATGATTTAACCCTTTGATTCCTGCACCCTGGCCACCAGCATCCTGCATGGTCAACCATGCCACCAAAGCAATAACTTCACCCTTTGATTCCCTTACCCTATCCACCAGCTTCCTGCAGGAAGGGTGATTTTGTTCACTTGGTGGATACGGTGCTGTAGTCAAAGGGATAAATTGCAGCTAGTTGCTTGTAGTTAGTGATGAAACCGATACTGCTGCACTGCTCATGTCCTTGTGCGACTTCCCATTGCTGTTGTAACCGATGTGTGTCTATTTTGTGGTGGTTTTGCAAAATTAACAATATATGTAAACGAACAATGTATTTGTATAGACAAAACGCATATGACATCACCAGAATCCGAGATCGATCTATATTACCTTTTCAGATGGGACAGTGTGTGTTTTTAGTTTTGTTTTAGTTTCTCAAGATGACATCGCGCTCGGAACTAATTCCATATGCACTTACCGTCACATGTGCCATGTGTATGGTGATCATGGCATAAGCCCTAAGCCTGCACATAAACCCATGATCTGGCCAGGTCATGAGGACTTACCTAGACTACGTTTTACCTAGTCTGTATGTTGTACTGGTATGTGGGGCCATGATCGACAAAGCCACGCGGCAGGGTACATGATGATTGTATCAGACTATCACTGGAATAGTCTTGGTTACATGTAAATGACGTGTATTAAATAGAAGGTACGGGCAGACAAGCATATTTATTTCACGTCACCGAGTTAAGAAGACTGACGTGACCAGTTTGACGGGGGCGTCAAGGAAAGACAGGGAGCAGTCTTCACGACACAGATGGTCCCGTCTGTCTTCATAAAATCCCCACGGTTTTTTTTTTTTTACCAGCGTTACAACAAATAGCACTACACTGTTGTATTGTATTGTAAGACCATAAAGACCTGTAAGTTTTAAGGACAAACAACTACCCTGGATGTATCCATGCAGCATCCACAAGTTACGGTGCCTGACGGAAATCGCGTGGCAGCACAAAGAGGAGATATGCCGTTGCTCTGGATCCGACCAAATGCAGAGGGTAAATTGTGCAGATTCCAAGGGTGTGCAGATTTGGATGGAGCGCGTATGGAATTGCCTGACGAATCCCTCCAATCAATATCATCATCATGTGCCCTACCACATGGCGTTGGCGATTATGGCCCTCCATACGACTATCCCTTTGCGCTGCAATTATATCTCCCACCCTCTCTCTCTTCAGCCACTCTACAAGTCCGTCCAATTTCCACCCTGGGTCTACCAGGCGTTCTCTATCCCTACAACTTTCCTATTGTGACCAAGTGCTCTAATCTCACTTGCCTCATAGAATGTGTTATAAATGTTGCTCGTCCTTTCCTTATCTTCATTAATGCTCGTCTTGTGTCTGCCTCCTTCAAGACTGTCTCGTTTGTTTTCTTTGCTGTCCATGGAACTCAACATTCTTAGAAACCACATTTAAACTTAAAAAATCTGTATCTTACCGCTATGATACACATTTTCTATAATTGTGACCCTTCAAATTATTCAATTAAATTTAACTTAATGTATATCTTTGTTTCTGTCTTGTCTGGTTGCATGTACGCGTTCTGATTCTTTTTTCGTGTTTTTTTTTCTGGTTCCTCTTTGCTTGAACGCGGGCGGTCACACTTTTGGACTTCTGACAAATGATTCGTTAAAGTCTATATACTTGTAGGCCTGCTTCTTGTAAAACTGTTAAAGCTGATCACAATACGATCATAAGGAAATCATGCATAAAGTTTCTCACGTTTATATCTACACGCCTCCAATCTCCAATACACACCTCCAATCTCCATCACACGCCTCCAATCTCCATCACACGCCTCCAATCTCCAACACACGCCTCCAATCTCCAACACACGCCTCCAATCTCCATCACACGCCTCCAATCTCCATCACACGCCTCCAATCTCCATCACACGCCTCCAATCTCCAACACACGCCTCCAATCTCCATCACACGCCTCCAATCTCCATCACACGCCCCAGAATACTGGACAGGCCAATTCAAACTCCAGTCGGACCACTCATCCAATTTGTTTAAAGGTCAGCCTGTTAACAACCAGGAAATTATTTAGATCAACGCGCACACACGCACGCACACGCCATGTTTCAATTTCATAAACGCACATTAGAACAAGAACACATTTGCATTAATAGCAAGAAACACGAGGGTAGGGGTATCTCGCGGATAAAACTCGAAAGACAACACGCAGTCTGAATCTTCACTCGACAAAACACTTTTATTACTACCGTCAATACATGTACACACAATTATCTTCCCCCAAACAATAATTCATCTCGACTTGGACAGCCCTCTCCCTCACACACTTATCGTTGTTTAAACCTTTGGCTCCCTTACCCTATCCACTAGCTGCAAAAAGTTTGACTCCATCCAACCCTGCTTCTTGCAGGAAGCAAGTGGATAGGGTGAGAATCAAAGGTTTTTTTTGTTTTGCTAGCATGGTTGGCAATGCACGATTCTGGTGTACAGGGTGCGGGAGTCAAAGGGTTAAAAAGTCCAGCTGATTCAGTAGAACATATCAGAGCTATAACCGTTTCAAAACACACAATTCAACAGGAAATACAAACATTTAAGTACACATATCAATGCATTCGCGCACATAATATAAGGACATGCCTCCGGCGTTGACCACTCCGTCCGATTTATCGCACAGGGGAGATTTAAAAAACACCTGAATACAAATATTAGCATACTTAAGGGCACCAAAACAAGGGCATAAATTACCTAAAATTGCTTCCGCATATCTCACCTCCCTAGAGCCAAAAATGCACTGTATTGTTTAAAGCCCAGCCGACTGCGCAGAGCCATGTCAGAGCTATAACCGCTTCAAAACAAAACTTCAAGAAAAAGAAAAAATTAAGTACACATATCAATGCATTCGCGCACATAATCTTAAGTACATGCTCCCAGTGTAGGACCATTCCGTCCGATTTATTGCACAGGGGAGATTTAAAAAACACCTGAATACAAATATAAGCATACATAAGGACACCAAAACATAAAAACAGCCATAAGTTACCTAAAATTGCTTCCACATATCTCACCTGCTTAGAGCGAAAAATGCACTTAATACATGTACCCAATCAGCAATCCGAAGAAAAAAGTACGTAAGACTTAATCGAAAAAATACAGGTGAATGGACCATTAAGGCAGAAAATAAGTAGAAATGACAGAAAGCAAGCAACAGGGCAGAAACAGAGTGACAGAAAAGGAAATTTCTAGCGCAGAATTTCCAGAAGGTGGTGATACTATTTATATTGAAAGAGCCCCTGGCAACCCAACGGGGGAGCAGAGGGGATTAAAAAATATACGTGAACACAAATTTAAACTATAAGGGCACTAAACCAAAAATAGACCTGTACTTGAAATTGCTTCCGCATAGCTCATTGTACCAGAGCCAAAACATGAATTTAATACATGTACCCAATAATCAATTCTAAGATAAAGTACACAAGACTTGATCGATCTGCAAGGCAGTAAATGATGGAAAGAAATGACAAAGCAAAGGTGGAAGACAAAAACAGAGCGACAGAAAAGAGGGCATTTCTAGCACAGAATTTCCAGAAGGTGGGTATACTATTTATACTGAAAGAAACCCACGGCATCCTCAAAAGGGCATTTTTGTTTATTTTTAACGAATAAATTTTAAACCAGTCTGTCCTTGCCAAGCAACCGTAAATCTACATTCACACACAATAGAGCCTTCATTAGAAAATGCACACACAGTGTACTCGCCGGCCCCAACTGACCTCTAAACATTCGCAATACCTCACCCATGAACTTAGAAACAAAAACAAAACAAAAAAAACCCGCAACGAAAACATGCATACACACAAATAACTTGGGGACACATTCGCCGTCCATACCTCATTAACCGTCCTCCACCCCATCCCCCCCACCACGCCACACACACACAAACTCCAAACGCACACACCTTACACATGCTCTTCCACCCACCCACCCACACACACGCTCGCGCACGCACCCAACACGTACGCACCCAAAACATGCATGCTCGCGCACACACCAGACACAAAGACAAGACAAACACACACAACACAAAATCACTCAACACACACTCAACAGACGGGACAATGTTTTCCGTAAGTTGCAAAAGGCAGGAAAATGCAGTTGGAATTCATATTGCTTATAGCACAGCCGACGTCTCCAACATTATCATGGCCAACACCACACTGAAAACTACCCCACGTTTAATTAAAAATTTCATTTCACTTCATATTGCTTATAGCCCAGCCGACTACTTGAGCCATATCATG
>JAPXFY010003874.1:0-19958 GCA_030674185.1 Monoplex corrugatus | reverse complement strand
TTCCTTTATTCTAACTTTTTTCTTTCTTTCTTCCTTTTATTCTACTTTTTTCTTTCTTTCTTCTCCTTTCTTCTAACTTTTTTCTTTCTTTCTTCCTTTATTCTAACTTTTTTCTTTCTTTCTTCCTTTCTTCTAACTTTTTTCTTTCTTTCTTCCTTTATTCTAACTTTTTTCTTTCTTTCTTCCTTTATTCTAACTTTTTTCTTTCTTTCTTCTTTATTCTAACTTTTTCTTTCTTTCTTCCTTTCTTCTAACTTTCTTTCTTTCCTTTCTTCCTTTCTTCCTTTCTTTTAACTTTCTTTCTTTCTTTCTTCATTTCTTCTAACTTTTTTCTTTCTTTCTTCCTTTCTTCTAACTTTCTTTCTTTCTTTCTTTCTTCCTTTCATTCTAACTTTTTTCTTTCTTTTTTCCTTTCTTCTAACTTTCTTTCTTTCTTTCTTCCTTTCTTCTAACTTTCTTTCTTTCTTTCTTTCTTTCTTCTAACTTTCTTTCTTTCGTTTTTTTGTTTGTTTCTGTCTTCCTTTTTTGTTTTACTCGATGTTTCTTTCTTTGTTTTGTTTACTTGTTGTTTCTGTCTTTGTTTGTTTACTTGTTGTTCTGTCTTTGTTTGTTTACTTGTTGTTTCTGTCTTTGTTTGTTTACTTGTTGTTTCTGTCTTTGTTTGTTTACTTGTTGTTTCTGTCTTTGTTTGTTTACTCGTTGTTTCTGTCTTTGTTTGTTTACTCGTTGTTTTGTCTTTGTTTGTTTACTCGTTGTTTCGTCTTTCTGTTTGTTTACTCGTTGTTTCTGCTTTTTTTTGTTTACTTTGTTTCTGTTTGTTTTTGTTTACTTGTTGTTTCTGTCTTTGTTTGTTTACTGTTGTTTCTGTCTTTGTTTGTTTACTGTTGTTTCTGTCTTTGTTTGTTTACTGTTGTTTCTGTCTTTGTTTGTTTACTTGTTGTTTCTGTCTTTGTTTGTTTACTCGTTGTTTCTGTCTTTGTTTGTTTACTTGTTGTTCTGTCTTTGTTGTTTACTGTTGTTTCTGTCTTTTTGTTTACTGTTGTTTCTGTCTTTTTTGTTTACTTGTTGTTTCTGTTTTGTTTGTTTTTTACTTTGTTTTTACTTGTTTGTTTGTTTACTTGTTGTTTCTGTCTTTGTTTGTTTACTGTTGTTTCTGTCTTTGTTTGTTTACTGTTGTTTTGTCTTTGTTTGTTTACTTTTTTCTGTCTTTGTTTGTTTGTTTACTTGTTGTTTCTGTCTTTGTTTGTTTGTTTACTTGTTGTTTCTGTCTTTGTTTGTTTGTTTACTTGTTGTTTCTGTCTTTGTTTGTTTATTGTTGTTTCTGTCTTTGTTTGTTTACTGTTGTTTCTGTCTTTGTTTGTTATTGTTGTTTCTTTTTGTTTGTTTACTTGTTGTTTCTGTCTTTGTTTGTTTACTTGTTGTTTCTGTCTTTGTTTGTTTACTTGTTGTTTGTCTTTGTTTTTTGTTTACTTGTTGTTTCTGTCTTTGTTTGTTTACTGTTGTTTCTGTCTTGTTTGTTTACTTGTTGTTTCTGTCTTTGTTTGTTGTTTCTTGTTGTTTCTGTACTTGTTTTTTGTTTACTTGTTGTTTCTGTCTTTGTTTGTTTACTTGTTGTTTCTGTCTTTGTTTGTTTACTTGTTGTTTCTGTCTTTGTTTGTTTACTTGTTGTTTCTGTCTTTGTTTGTTTACTTGTTGTTTCTGTCTTTGTTTGTTTACTTGTTGTTTCTGTCTTTGTTTGTTTTACTTGTTGTTTCTGTCTTTGTTTGTTTATGTTGTTTCTGTCTTTGTTTGTTTACTTGTTGTTTCTGTCTTTGTTGTTTGTTTACTTGTTGTTTCTGTCTTTGTTTGTTTACTTGTTGTTTCTGTCTACTGTTGTTTCTGTCTTTGTTTGTTTACTGTGTTTCTGTCTTTGTTTGTTGTTTACTTGTTGTTTCTGTCTTTGTTTGTTTGTTTACTTGTTGTTTCTGTCTTTGTTTGTTTACTTGTTGTTTCTGTCTTTGTTTGTTTATGTTGTTTTGTCTTTGTTGTTTACTTGTGTTTCTGTCTTTGTTTGTTTACGTTGTTTCGTTTTGTTTTGTTACTTTGTTTGTTTGTTTACTTGTTGTTTCTGTCTTTGTTTGTTTACTTGTTGTTTCTGTCTTTGTTTGTTTACTTGTTGTTTCTGTCTTGTTTGTTTGTTTACTTGTTGTTTCTGTCTTTGTTGTTGTTTACTTGTTGTTTCTGTCTTTGTTTGTTTGTTTACTTGTTGTTTCTGTCTTTGTTTGTTTACTTGTTGTTTCTGTCTTTGTTTGTTTACTTGTTGTTTCTGTCTTGTTTGTTTTTACTTGTTGTTTCTGTCTTTGTGTTTGTTTACTTGTTGTTTCTGTCTTTGTTTGTTTACTTGTTGTTTCTGTCTTTGTTTGTTTACTTGTTGTTTCTGTCTTTGTTTGTTTACTTGTTGTTTCTGTCTTTGTTTGTTTACTTGTTGTTTTTCTGTCTTTGTTTGTTTACTTGTTGTTTCTGTCTTTGTTTGTTTGTTTACTTGTTGTTTCTGTCTTTGTTTGTTTACTTGTTGTTTCTGTCTTTGTTTGTTTACTTGTTGTTTCTGTCTTTGTTTGTTTACTTGTTGTTTCTGTCTTGTTTGTTTGTTTACTTGTTGTTTTACTTTGTTTGCTTTGTTTTACTTGTTGTTTCTGTCTTTGTTTGTTTACTTGTTGTTTCTGTTTGTTTACTTGTTGTTTCTGTCTTTGTTTGTTTACTTGTTGTTTCTGTCTTTGTTGTCTTTTGTTTCTTGTTGTTTACTTTGTTTTGTTTGTTTTTACTTGTTGTTTCTGTCTTTGTTTGTTTACTGTTGTTTCTGTCTTTGTTTGTTTACTTGTTGTTTCTGTCTTGTTGTTGTTTACTTGTTGTTTCTGTCTTTTTTGTTGTTTACTTGTTGTTTCTTTGTTACTTGTTGTTTCTTTGTACTTGTCTGTTCTGTCTTGTTGTTTACTTTGTCGCTTTGCTTTGTTTGTTTATTGTTTTCGTCTTTGTTTTACTTTTTTCTTGTCTTGTTTACCATTTGTTTCTGCTTCTTGTTTACTGTGTTCTGTCTTTCTTTGTTACTGTTATTCTGTCTTTGTCATGTCATTGCCATTATCACTATCATTGTCTTTGCCATTGCCATTATCACTATATTGTCATTGCATGCCTTCCATATTGTCATTGTCATGCCATTATCACTGTCATTGTCATTGCCATTATCACTCATTGTATTGCATTGCCATTCCTATTTGTCATTGCCATGCATTCACTATCATTCTTGCATCCTTTCAGTCATTGTCATTGCCATTATCACTATCATTCATTGTCTTTGCCATTATCACTCATTGTCATTGATGCATATCATATCATTGCTTTCCTATTGTCATTGCCATTATCACCATCATTGTCATTGCCATTATCACTATCATTGTCATTGTCATTGCCATTATCACTATCATTGTCTTTGTCATTGCCATTATCACTATCATTGTCATTGTCATTGCCATTATCACTATCATTGTCATTGCCATTATCACTATCATTGTCATTGTCATTGCCATTATCACTATCATTGCCATTGTCATTGCCATTATCACTATCATTGTCTTTGTCATTGCCATTATCACTACATCTTCTCAAGACGACATTCCTGTACTTGGAAAATTCCTCACGTTCCAGTTTCGGTTTTTTAACGACAGAACTGACGCGCCTGGAAATTGTCTGATGTGCCAACACTACAGAAGACACGAAATGAAAAGGATCCTCAACAAAATGTTGGCAAAATAATAATAATAATAATAATTAATAATTACAATATTTATATAGCGCAAAATCTTGATAAAATCAAATCTTAGCGCTGAAACAGACACACACGCACGCACGCACACACACACACTCTCTCAGCCCAAGGCCAATATACATTGAACTTTTTGAGTCTTTGACACACACACACACACACACACACACACACACACACACACACACACACACACACACACACACACACACACACACACACACACGCATGGCTATAAATAGGGAGAAAGAATAAAAGCAATGGAAAATTATAGAGAGCATATTATATACAATTATATATTACAATGTGATTCCCCTCCGAGTGGAGACAGGCTGCAGAGGGGGGTTGAGTGAGGTCAGGATTTTATGCAGAGGAGAAAAGGTGAGTTTTGAGAGCGGACTTGAAGGAGACAAAAGTAGGTTGCTGACGGACTGAGAGAGGAAGTTTGTTCCAGGAGAGTGGACCAGAAACAGAGAAGGCTCGTGGACCATAGGTATTGAGCTTAGTGCGTGGAAAGCGAAAAGTCAGAGGATCGGAGGCAGAGCGGAGGGTACGTGAGGGAAGATAGATCTCAAGTAGGCTTGACAGGTAATCCGGGGGCTGTTTTATTGAGGCTTTTGTAGCACATGGTGTCATAAACCTGTGCATTAAGCCTACGTGCTTGCGGAATCTGGAATTACAACCTGACTGATGGGGTTTCTCTACTTTAACTCACTAGGGGTAACAGACAACTAGAGTTCACTTTAACTCACCAGGCGTAACAGGCAACTAGAGTTCACTTTAACTCACCAGGGGTAACAGGCAACTAGAGTTCACTTTAACTCACTAGGGGTAACAGGCAACTAGAGTTCACTTTAACTCACTAGGGGTAACAGACAACTAGAGTTCACTTTAACTCACCAGGGGTAACAGGCAACTAGAGTTCACTTTAACTTACTAGGGGTAACAGACAACTAGAGTTCACTTTAACTCACCAGGGGTAACAGACAACTAGAGTTCACTTTAACTCACCAGGGTTAACAGACAACTAGAGTTCACTTTAACTCACCAGGGGTAACAGACAACTAGAGTTCACTTTAACTCACCAGGCGTAACAGGCAACTAGAGTTCACTTTAACTCACCAGGGGTAACAGGCAACTAGAGTTCACTTTAACTCACTAGGGGTAACAGGCAACTAGAGTTCACTTTAACTCACTAGGGGTAACAGACAACTAGAGTTCACTTTAACTCACCAGGCGTAACAGGCAACTAGAGTTCACTTTAACTCACCAGGGGTAACAGGCAACTAGAGTTCACTTTAACTCACTAGGGGTAACAGGCAACTAGAGTTCACTTTAACTCACTAGGGGTAACAGACAACTAGAGTTCACTTTAACTCACCAGGGTTAACAGACAACTAGAGTTCACTTTAACTCACTAGGGGTAACAAGCAACTAGAGTTCACTTTAACTCACCAAGGGTAACAGACAACTAGAGTTCACTTTAACTCACTAGGGGTAACAGACAACTAGAGTTCACTTTAACTCACCAGGGGTAACAGACAACTAGAGTTCACTTTAACTCACTAGGGGTAACAGACAACTAGAGTTCACTTTAACTCACTAGGGGTAACAGACAACTAGAGTTCACTTTAACTCACCAGGGGTAACAAGCAACTAGAGTTCACTTTAACTCACTAGGGGTAACAGACAACTAGAGTTCACTTTAACTCACCAGGGGTAACAGACGACTAGAGTTCACTTTAACTCACTAGGGGTAACAGACAACTAGAGTTCACTTTAACTCACTAGGGGTAACAGACAACTAGAGTTCACTTTAACTCACCAGGGGTAACAAGCAACTAGAGTTCACTTTAACTCACTAGGGGTAACAGACAACTAGAGTTCACTTTAACTCACTAGGGGTAACAGACAACTAGAGTTCACTTTAACTCACCAGGGTTAACAGGCAACTAGAGTTCACTTTAACTCACCAGGGTTAACAGACAACTAGAGTTCACTTTAACTCACCAGGGTTAACAGACAACTAGAGTTCACTTTAACTCACCAGGGGTAACAGGCAACTAGAGTTCACTTTAACTCACCAGGGCACAGCTGTTTTCTTAGTTTGAGAAAAGGTCCGAGCTCTGACAGGCAGAAGCGGCGGAGGAGAGGGGGAGGGGAGGAGAGAGATAAACGATAACCAGATGTGGACTGTAAAAGTGGCAGCTAGCCAGTTGAGTGCTGTGCACAGAGCAGTGTGTGAGTGCAACGCGCTGAGCTGTCAAAAGGGAACCTCAGGTGACAGTGATAGCAAGGCCAGGTAACTTTTTGTAAAAATACATGCACATCAACTGGTTGCTTAAAATCGAAAGATGGCACGCTTATCGTGGAAAAAGACAAAATACTGGACAGATGGGGAGAGTACATTAAAAACCCTTTTGAGGATGACAGAAACGAAGAACACATTATAAAAAAGAACTTTGAAGGAGCACCCATAATAAAAGATGAAGTTAGAGCAGCACTGAAAAAGATGAAACCAGGAAAAGCCCCAGGACCAGACAACATTACTACAAAGATGATTGAAGCCCTGGAGGAATTTGGCATAGAAAAAATGACAGTCCTCCTAAATGAAATTTACGACACTGGAAAATCCCCAAAGATATGTCAAAATCAATTTTCATTGCACTTCCAAAGAAGAAAGGGGCTATAGAATGCGAACTCTATCGCACAATCAGTTCGATGAGTCATGTAACAAAAATCCTGTTAAGAATAATCATGATGAGGACAATGAATAGAATCAAAAGAGAAATAGCAGAAGAACAGTGTAGATTTGTGGAAGGGAAGGGAACTATTAATGCCATATACATCCTAAGAACTATCATAGAGAGGTCAATTGAGATGAATAAGGATTTGTATTTATGCTTTGTTGACTATACCAAGGCTTTCGATCGGGTAAGACATGAAGAATTGATCAACCAACTAGAAAGACTCAATGTTGATGGAAAAGATCTATGAATAATCAGGAATATGTACTGGGAACAAACAGCTGCAATGAGAATAGAAAACAATATAAGCTCTTTCCAAAACATCAAAAGAGGAGTCAGACAGGGTTGTGTTTTGTCACCAGATCTGTTTTCACTTTACAGCGAAAACATCATGAGAAACCCAGAAGAAGACCCTGGATTAAAGGTTGGAGGGAAAATGATAAACAACATTCGATGCGCAGATGACACCGTGCTAATTGCAGAAAATTAAAGGGACCTACAAAACCCTGTGAATATACTAGAAATAGAAAGCAAAGGTAATGGGTTGGAACTAAACAGCAGGAAGACTGAAGTCATGGTGATCAGCAAAAAACATGAAATTCCCCCATGCAAATTAACAGCAAATGGCACAACCTTGACACAGGTTAATAAGTTCAAATACCTGGGAACGGTCATTTCATCAGACGGCAAATGCACATAGCCAGCAGAATCATCCAAGCCAAAACAACATTCAAGAAGATGACAAGCATTCTTACCAACAAATGCCTATCAATTTCCATCAGGAAGAGAGTCCTTGAATGTTATAAAGAACCAATACTGTTGTACGGATGTGAGGCGTAGACAGTCAACAAGCAAAGCCAGAACAAGATTGAGGCAGCCGAGATGTGGTTTCTCAGAAGAATGTTGAGAGTTCCATGGACAGCAAAGAAAACAAACGAGACAGTCTTGATGGAGGCAGACACAAGTAGATCACTCATAAGGAAGCTTAGGAAAAGACAACATTTATAGGCCATTTTATGAGGAAGGGGGATTTGGAGCACCTGGTCACACCGGGAAAGCTGGAGGGAAAGAGAGCACCAGGTAGACCCAGGGAGAAAATGCTAGACGGACTTGCAGAGTGGCTGAAGACGAGGAGAGCGGAGGAGATGCTTGGGGCAACAAGAAATACAGACAGATGGAGGTCCATGATCGCCAACACCATGCGGCAGGGCACCTGAAGATGATGATGATGAGTTTCACCAAGAGAAATATGAACAAACCAAGCGCAGCAATGACACATGTAGAAACTGATAATAGGCATGTAGAAGTGAATGAGATATAACAGCTCTTTTGCTTCAAAGATCAGATGACTGACAGATGAAAACCACACACACACAATAAAAAAATATATATATATATATATACGAGCAATTTCACACGAGATACGTGAGTACATAAAACAGACAACCTACATTTGCTCAACGTCTCCTGTTCCATGTTATATGGAGATCGTGCATGCAACAGCCTGTTGAGGCAATACCTTCATTTTTAACCCTTTGACTCCCGCATCCTGTTCACCAGCATCCTGCATTGTAAGCCATGCTAGCAAAGCAAAAACGTAACCGTTTGATTCCCTCAAGCTGATGGACTGGGTGAGGAAATCAAAGGGTTAAGTTTTTGCTGTTGGTGGATAGGGTGACGGAGTCAAAGGGTTAAGTTTTTGCAGTTGGTGGATAGGGTGCGGGAGTCAAAGGGTTAAGCTTCGTCCCGTGCCCTAGTTTATTCATATTTATATTCATATTCATATTCGTGTTCATAGTCGTGTTTATTTCTTTTTTCGCAGTGGATTTATCACGTGAAATTCGGGGTGCTCTCCCCATTGAGAGCTTCTCGCCGCAATGCAGCGCCACCCATTTAATTTTTTGACTAAGACTTGAGAAAGGCAAGAAGGCTAATTGGCCTTCAAGGGGTGGGACCTGGGATATCAACCCATCTCTCCAGTGTTTTATGCCAGGGCAGTCGGGCAAATGCCATGTTCTTCATGATTTTCAACTGCTGTGGAATCTTAAACGTGCGCAGCTCAGAAGGCACATGGGTCCGGCTTGTTTTTCGTCCCCTTCCGAGGAGCTAAATGTTCAGTTCAATTTTCCGGTAAAACCGAGAAAAACAAAACAAAACAAAACAAACAAAACAAAACAAAAGAAAAACAAAACAAAAGAAAACAAACAAACAAACAACAACAACAACAAAAACAAAAACAAAACAGTCGAGGCCCGAACGGGGAACAAACCCTGGAACCTCGAGTTTAGTTATTGGTAGGCGAACGTCTGAACCATTCTGATTGATTGATTGATTTGGTTCAGTTTTTACGTCGATACCCACCTCAGGTGACATGGCCGACAGGGATAACCATCCCAGGGAAGTAGGGGAAAGAGGACTTATATAATCCTATACTGACACCACCAGAACAACAATGATGTTAAGATGGGACAGTGAGAACGTTACTTTTAATGTAGCCCACCCGGGATTCGAACCCACAACCATTAGCATGTGAATCCGACGCTCAAACCAACTGAGCTACTGGGGCCCACGAAGTCTGAACCATTCTGTTGTTCTGTTTCGTTGAGTTTAAAGTCCTACCACTCTCAGAGTATATGAGGACTAGCTATAAGAATGTTGCTCAAAGAAGCCTTAAAACATTTTGGTTGCATTGTGAGATACCGATGCTATCGTCGGATTTTCTCAATATAGATATTGAATGCTGAACCATTCTGCCACTCCTTTCCATTTACACATACTCTGTATTATGAAATAAGATCACTGCACTAAACTTTATTGAAACAATTCTGTATGATGAAATAAGATCACTGCACTAAACTTTATTGAAACAATTCTGTATGATGAAATAAGATCACTGCGCTAAACTTTATTGAAACAATTCAGTATAAAATGGTCCATGAGAATATTAACCAAGTATTGTTATGTATTGTATGTGTTTCCTATTTAAATACGCGAGAGACGGTTTTCTGTCACGTTTGTCCTCTTGAATGCGGTTAGCTGAGCGGAGTTGCTGATCATCATTCCACATAGCGATTGTCAAACACTGGAGGAGACAGGTAAAGTATGAGAAAAGAGATGTCAGTTGCTTCAGCAAAATTAATTCAAAACGTTATGTTTGGATACGAATTTTTGATCAAATCATATTTTGCTAGTACAGCGTTCGTTCGTTATTTCTTTTAACGTCTATTCACATATGTGCTTTTAGACGGGAAAAAAATGGACAAATAAATAGATCGATAGATAAATGAATATATATTTAAATAGATAAATAGATAAATAAATAAATGAATAAATAAATAAACAAATATAAATAAATGTATATTCAAATAGATAAATAATAAATAAATAAATGAATGAATAAATAAATAAATAAATAAATAAACAAATAAATAATAAACGAATAAATAAATGAATAAGAAATAAATAAATAATACAGAGAGGTGTCTATGGGATGGATGAATCCATGAAGTCATATTGGCATTGTACCATATAAATTATCATCATACAATTTAACGAGCAACACAAAAGCATTCAGGAAGTTAGAACAGCCAGGCTTCATTAGTTTGTACAGGGTGGTGTGTGTGTGTATGTAAGCTTTTGTGTGTGTGCGTATGTGTATATATATATATATATATATATGCATGCGTGCGTGCTAGTACAGGTGTAGTGGTTTTTCGTTTGTTTGTTTGTTTGTTTGTTTGTTTGTTTGTTGTGTGTGTGTGTGTGTGTGTGTATGTGTGTGTGTGTGTGTGTGTGTGTGTGTGTGTGTGTGTGTGTGTGTGTGTGTGTTGTGTGTGTGTGTGTGTGTGTGTGTGTGTGTGTATTCGGAAGGTAGTCTTTGTTGACTGTGTGCGGATGTCTGATGCTTGTGAGTGTGCGCTTTGATTTGAATTGTCAAAATTCGTATGTAAGGCCATGATCACCAACGCCATGCGGCAGGGCACATGATGATGATGACGATGACCACTTACTACTAAGCTTTGCTTCATTTGAAATCAAATCGATTGAAATATCCTTGTTTATTTTTGAAGAGCTACTGAATTTATTTCATTATCTATAATCATAGAAAAACAGAGATCTACGTATCTTTCCTTCACCTGAAGTAGAAAACAATTGTTTCCATCATATTTGAGATATTTATCTGACAGTACAAAAACACGCTTCTTTATCGTAATGTTTCTTTTTCTTTGTAACGTCAGTAGTCGAAACGAAAGCAAGATTAACCTTTTTCTTAACCCTTTGACTCCCGCACCCTATCCATCAACAGCAAAAACTTAACCGTTTGATTCCCTCACCTTATCCACCAGCTTCCTTCAGGAAGTTGGTGGATAGGGTGAGGGAACCAAACGGTTATGTTTTTGCTTTGCCGGCATGGTTGACAATGCAGGATGCTGGTAGACTGGATGCAGGAGTCAAAGGGTTAAACTCTGAAGATAATTATACGTGCTTACACACATAAACATTGAGATGAAGGAAGGAAGGGATCTTTTATTTCATGTCTGTTCACAATAGTGATCTTAGACACAGAGAGAGAGAGAGAGAGAGAGAGAGGAGAGAGAGAGAAAGAGACAGAGAGAAAGAAAGAGAGAGAGAGAGAGAAAGAGACAGAGAGACAGAGAGAAAGAGAGAGAGAAAGAGAGAGAGAGAAAGAGAGAGAGAGAGAGAGAGAGAGAAGAGGGAGAGAGAGAAAGAGAGAGAGAAAGAGAGAAAGAGAGAAGAGAGAAAGAGAGAGAAAAGAGAGAGAGAAGAGAGAGGAGAGAGAAGAGAGAAAGAGAGAGAGAGAAGAGAGAAGAGAGAGAGAGTAGAGAGACAGAGAGAAAGAGAGAGAGAGACAGAGAGAAAGAGAGAAAAGAGACAGAGAGAAAGAGGAGAGAAAGAGACAGAGAGAAAGAGAGAGAGAGAAGAAAGAGAGAGAGAGAGAGGAGAAAGAAAGAGAGAGAGAGAGAGAAGAGAGAGAAGAGAAAGAGAGAAAGAGAGAGAGAGAGAGAGAGGGGGAAGAGAGAGAGAATAAAAAGAAAAGGAACTCGAAAAAAAAAATGATGGGAGGGTTGTTGGGAAATTATGAGTTTTGTATAAACATCCAAAGCTGATAAAGTTTAATATATTTTAGATAACATGTTGATGATGCAGTAAACAATTCTTTCTCACACAGGACAGAGCACAGGAAGATTCAATCTTTTTCTCTAATTTGTATGGTGTTGTTGTGTTTGTGTTTTGAAAGCCAGCGGGAAAATTTGATTTTGTTTGTGATAACTTATTTTCGCCTGTGCAGTAAACAATATTAGCCAACGGACAGAAAATATGAGAAATTGAAATGGCCTGTTGTCTTCACATTTTTCTTTTGCCTGGTGCTAGTTGTAGCAACGATTCCGAAATGATTTAAGTAATGAAGTACTGTGTGTGTTTATTTTTCTGGTTGGTACATTGCCATCGAAATTAAACATGGTAAATATGTGTGGTGTGTACTATCATGTTCATGGTGTACATTGTGCATACAATGAAACATGGTAAATATTGGTGTTGTGTGTACTATCATGTTCATGGTGTACATGTGCATCGACAATGACATGGTAAATATTGTGTGTGTTTTATCATGTGCATAAACAATGAACATGAATATTGGTGTTTGTACATCATGTTCATGGGTCATGTGCATAACAATGAGCATGGTAAATATTGTGTTGTTTGTATAGTCATGTTCATGGTGTACATTGTGCATAAACAATGGAGTCATGGTAAATATTGTGTTGTTTGTACAGTCATGTTCATGGTGTACATTGTGCAATAAACAATGGAGTCATGGTAAATATTGTGTGTGTTTGTACTAGTCATGTTCATGGTGTACATTGTGCATAAACAATGGAGTCATGGTAAATATTGTGATGTTTGTACAGTCATGTTCATGGTGTACATTGTGCATAAACAATGGAGTCATGGTAAATATTGTGTATGTTTGTACAGTCATGTTCATGGTTACATTGTGCATAAACAATGGAGTCATGGTAAATATTGTGTGTGTTTGTACAGTCATGTTCATGGTGTACATTGTGCATAAACAATGGAGTCATGGTAAATATTGTGTGTGTTTGTACAGTCATGTTCATGGTTACATTGTGCATAAAACAATGGAGTCATGGTAAATATTGGTGTTTTGAAGTCATGTTCATGTGTACATTGTGCATAAACAATGGAGTCATGGTAAATATTGGTGTGTTTGTACAGTCATGTTATGGTATACATTGTGCATAAACAAGGGATCATGGTATATATTGTGTATGTTTGCATAGTCATGTTCATGGTGTACATTGTGCATTTTAAACAATGGAGTCATGGTAAATACTTTGTATGTTTGTATAGTCATGTTCATGGTATACATTGTGCATAAAGTATACATTGTGCATAAACAATGGAGTCATGGTAAATATTGTGTATGTTTGTGTAGTCATGTTCATGGTGTACATTGTGCATTATAAACAATGGAGTCATGGTAAATATTGTGTATGTTTGTATAGTCATGTTCATGGTGTACATTGTGCATTATAAACAATGGAGTCATGGTAAATATTGTGTATGTTTGTATAGTCATGTTCATTGGTGCATATAACAATGGAGTCATGTAATATGTGATGTTTGTATAGTCATGTTCATGGTGTACATTGTCATTATAAACATGGAGTCATGGTAAATATTGTGTGTGTTGTATTTACTTGGGCAATGACAGTAAGCTGAGTGTTAATTAAAATTCCAACAAATGAGGAGTTGTGTGTGTGTGGTGTGTGTGTGTGTGTGTGTGTGTGTGTGTGTGTGTGTGTGTGTGTGTGTGTGTGTGTGTGTGTGTGTGTGTGTGGGTGTGTGTGGTGTGTGTGTGTGTGTGTGTGTGTGTGTGTGTGTGTGTGTGTGTGTGTGTGTGTGTGTGTTGTGTGTGCTCGTGAGATAGGGAATGACAACTTGGGTCCAAAGAGTCACACATCTAGCAGGTTGAGTGTAGCCTAACTCAGTATCCTCTGTGTGTATGTGAGTGTGAGTGAGAGATAGAGAGAGAGAGAGGGAGAGAGAGGGAGAGAGAGAGAGAGAGGGAGAGGGAGAGCGAGAGAGAGAGAGAGAAAGAAAGAGAGTATATGTGTGTGGTTGTGTGTGTGTTTGTGTGTGTGTTTTGTGTGTGTGTTTGTGTGTGTGTTTGTGTGTGTGTTTGTGTGTGCATGTGCCGTGCACGTGGGCATTGTTTCTTCTGTTCCCATTCTCTATGCCAATTTAATGGCCACAGAAGCTGGCAGTTTTTTTAACAATGCAATGATGATGATATCGATGAGGATGATAATCATGATGCTATGGAGTTCCATCTAGGATTGAGACTGCGTGACAGGGCTGTACTCTACGCTTACTATCATCATATATCCTGGCATCAACTAGGCCTGAGAAATACAGACACATGAGGTGCTGGTCAGAACATTTGAGCATACCCTCAATGACGCATCCGTGAAGTAGATGAGACTCGATTGTGTGGTCCCAGTCTTCCCAATGAACTCATAGAACGACCAACTTCGGGTAGGAGCCGGTTAGAGCCGAAATTATCCTTGTATATTTTTTTAATTACTGTTATTATCATTGTCATCATTTTGTAAATCATGTACACGAATGATTGGATTGAATGCATGAACGAAGTGTTTTTTGCAGGGCCAGTGGTTGGATTTGAACAAAAGAGAATCGGTGACAGGAAAGTTGTGTCCCTCAAGAGAGAGAAGGTCTTGTGCTGTCAACTGTCGGTCCACCTGCCCTGCTGTTCTGGTGGCTGACAGCGACGCTGTAAGGAGAAGATGCAGCATGGAAAGCATCGTTGTAGAATCCATCCTGAAAATGTATGCTCGTATGGCAAATCCTGTTCGATAAATTCAACAGATTTTAATAAATGAGATTTTTGAGTGTGTTGTGTTGTGTGTGTGTATGTGTGAGAGCAAGAAAGAGAGAGAGAGAGGGAGAGAGAGAGTGTGTGTGCATGTGTGTTGTGTTGTGTGTGTGAATGTGTGTGTGTGTGTATGTGTGTGTGTGTGTGTGTGTGTGTGTGTTGGTTGTGCGTGTGTGTTTGTGTGTGGTGCTTGTGTGTGGGGGGTGGGGTGGTGGGGGGTGGGGGGTGTTGTGAGGATGTGTGTGTTTGTGTGTGTGTGTGTGTGTATGTATGTGTGTGTGTGTGTGTGTGCGGGTATGTGTGTGCGTGGTGCGTGTGTGTGTGTGTGTGTGTGTGTGTGTGTGTGTGTGTGTAGGTGGGTGTGTGGTGTGTGTTGTGAGGATGTGTGTGTGTTGTGTATGTGTTTGTGTGTGAGTGTGTGTGTGTTTGTGTGTGTGTGTGTGTATGTGCGTGAGTGAGTGCGTGCGTGTGTTTGTGCGTGTGTGCGTGTGTGTGTGTGTGTGCGTGTGTGTGTGTGTGTGTGTGTGTGTGGTGTGTGTGATGTGTGTAGTATTGTGTGGTGCATGTTGTGTTTGTGTCCATGAACACATGGCAGTATGTGTGTGTGTGTGTGTGTGTGTGTGTGTATGTGTGTGTGTGTGTGTGTGTGTGTGTGTGTGTGTGTGTGTGTGTGTTTGTGTTTGTGTGTCTGTGTGTGTGTGCGCTTGCTTGCTTGCTTGCTTGCTTGCTTTCTTCTGCACATCAATTTCCTTAGAGCCAAAAATGCAGGTAATAAATGCACCCAATGATCAGTCCTAACAGATAGCATGCAATCTTCATAAAACACATATAAAAGTCATTGGACCAGCAAGACAGATTCAGTAAGAAATGACAGAAAGCAAAAGGAGCAACAAAACAAAACAAAACAACAACAACAACAACAGCAGCAACAACAACAAACAAACAAAGAGAGTGACAGAAAAGAGGAAATTTCTAGAACAGAATTTCCAGATGGTGGGGATACTATTTATACTGAAAGAGTCTCTACGGTCTAACGCTTTGGGAAACCCTTATCCTAACTAATTTTGTATTCATTTAGAGAGAGAGAGACACAGAGAGACAGACAGAGACAGAGACAGAGATAGACTGACATAGACATAGAGAGAGAGGGAGAGGGGGAGAGAGAGAGAGAGAGAGAGAGAAGAGAGAGAGAGAGAGAGAGAGCCCACAGAAAGATTATCCAGGGGACAAAACTGCAATTTATCAGCGTGCTTCAAAGTATTAGCGAATTATTTCCCTTGTTTCGCTTACACTCCTGACAGCTTCGCACGAAAGGACAAAAAGAAACTTGAAAAACACTTAAACAATGATATTCTCATGTCAAATTTATATGAACTGTTTCTGTGGTATTTCAAATTGTACCGGTACTTTTGATCATCGTCGGTCATGTTCATTCATCAGAACTCTGGAAAATTGATTAATTTGCTCAAACCGAAAATTACTCCAGTTTTGGGGAGTGACTCGTGACTGCGTGTTTTCATGTGTATGTTTGTACGTGTATGATATGACGAATATTTAATTCTGTATATATTAATTCTGTATACATTCTTCCTTAGTTCTAGCGTGTGTCTTTTCATGTGTTTTCATGTGTGTGTGTGTGTGTGTACAATATAATGTAATGAAGAAGTTATTTTTAATTCTGTATATTTTTGTTCCTTAATTCTAGTGTACGAGTTTTCATGTGTGTGTTTGTACGTATATGATGTCATAGAAAAACTTACATTTAATTCTGTGTATTTTTCTTCCTTAGTTCTAGTGTGTGTGTTTTCATGTGAATGTGTATTTGTACACATATGAAGTAATGGAAAAATATTTAATTCTGCATATTTTTCTTCGTTCTAATAGCAATAGTTATAGAATATCATCTGTTGGTGCTCATGTATTGTGAAGATACTATGCATGTCTGTGTTTGCTTTCAATTTCAATTTCAATCTCAATTTCTCAAGGTGACGTCTCCGCCCCCTCCCACCCCCCCTCCGCCCTCCCGCCCTTTCAGTATAAATAGTATCCCCACCTTCTGGAAATTCTGTGCTAGATCTCATTTTTTCTGTCACTCTCTTTGTTTCTGCCTTGTTGCCTTGCTTTCTGTCATTTCTACTTATTTTCTGCCCTAATGGTCCATTCACCTGTATTTTTTTCGATAAAGTCTTGCGTACTTTTTCTTCGTATTGACAATTGGGTACACGTATTAAGTGCATTTTTGGCTCTAAAGAGGTGAGATATGCAGAAGCAATTTTAGGTAATTTATGCCTGTTTTTATATATGTTTTGGTGTCCTTGTGTGCTTATATTTGTATTCAGGTGTGTTTTTTAAATCTCCCCTGTGCGATAAATCGGACGGAACGGTCCTGCGCCAGGGGCATGTCCTTAGATTATGTGCGCGAATGCATTGATATGTGTACTGAATTTTCTTTTCTTTTTTTTTTTTTCCTGTTGACGTTTTGTGTGCTTTGAAGCGGTTATAGCCCCCGATATGGCTCTGCACAGTTGGCTGGGCTTTAAACAACAATAAAAGAAATGACGTGGTGTTAGCCCTGATATGGCTCTAGTAGTCGGCTGGGCTATAAGCAATATGAACTGAACTACAGCATAAACGATTTTACCCTACAGGGCTTTCCTCAGTTTGCTTTTTGTGATTTGTATATATTTTACAATGCATTTAATTACATCGTTGAAAATCTTACCTTTCAATGCTTTCATCAGTTTATACTTGATCGTTATAACAGTCAACAGATCTTTCGTTTGCTGACCCGATCTATGAATATAAACATAGTAATCAATGTTTGACTACCAACAAAGCTTAATCAGTATCTTAAAACCTCAACCAGTAAATAAAAAAATAATTCCATTCCTCGATCTGCTGGTCAAGCATTTGTTGTCCTTTTTTTGTTTTGTTTTGTTTGTTTGTTTGTTTGTTTGTTTTTTGACGTGGTGTTAGCCCTGATATGGCTCTAGTAGTCAGCTGGGCTATAAGCGATATGAACTGAACTGAAGTGGTCAAGCATTTAGTCTCTGAGTAACAGTCAATGGCCAGTCAAGTAACAAGGTCATCAGTCGATCAATAGTTGATCAGTTGATCAACTGACTTGAGAAATAATCACTTCACTTTATCAATCGAATCAAAGGAATGCTTAGTACATTCAACGAACTGTGACGAACGATCGATCAATCATCTATCAATTATTGATTGAGAGAGAGAGAGAAAGAGAGAGAGACACAGAGAGAGACAGAGAGAGAGACAGAGAGAGACAGACAGAGGGAGGGCCTTATGAGAGAAAGAGAGAGAGAGAGAGTGTGTGGTGTGTGTTTGTGTGTGTGTGGTGTGTGTGTGTGTGTGTGTGTGTGTGTGTGTGTGTGTGTGTGGTGTGTATTTTTGCTCATGCGTATGTGTGTGTCTTGAATGATGGCTCACGCCTAATGATATCAAAATATTCTAATTAACCATTCATGCATGTATACTCCCCGTGGGGATCCCGGGGTCTCTTTCAGTATAGATAGTATCCCCACCTTCTGGACATTCTGTTAGAAATTTCTTCTCTTCTGTCATCTCTTTGTTTCCGACTTGTTTCTTTGCTTTCTGTCATTCTGACCTATCAGTTTCTGCCTTGCTGGTCCATTCACCTGTATGTGTTCAATAAAGTCTTATGTACTTTCTCTTAGGATTGATAATTGGGTATATATGTTAAGCATATTTTTTGTTCTAGGGAAATGAGATGCAGAAGTAATATTAGGTAATTTAGCCCTTTTTACATATATTTTTAGTGTCCTCAGTTATCTTTAAATTTGTATTCAGATAATTTTTTTAAAATCCCATGTGTGATACTCTGAACAGAGTGATCAATGCCGGGGGCATCTGCTTAGATTGAGTGCGAATGCATTGATTTGTGTACTTTATTTTCCGTTCCTTTTTTTTCCTGTTGAAGTATTGTGTATATATTGAAATGGTTATAGCCCTGATATGGCTCTACGCAGTCGGCTGGGCTTTTAAGCAACAAAAAGAATGTATACCTTTGTGACCACATGCACTTGCGCATTTATGATTAGACCCAGTAACTATGAATTCACCTTTTAAAAAATGAAGCATTGTGGTGTATGCCATGTGACGAACCGTTGAGCATCAGACACCACATCCTTGATTGCTGGGACTCGTACGTTGTGAGACAAAAGGACTACATGGCGGACTCCTTAAAGAACCTCTTCCGAGACGTCCCTCCTGATGCAAAATTCCTTTTTTTTTGTTTTTTTGTTTTTTGTTTTGTTTTTGTTTGTTTTTTTTTTGTTTTGGTTTGTTTTACAAAAGATCAATATATTCACGTGATATGATTTTTACGGATGGTTTTCTTCAGTTGCATTTTAGACTTGCAAGGTTAACGGTGAGCATGGTATTTAACTGTTGTCTTTTATCTCAACCTGGTGGTTGTTTTTGACGTGGTGTTAGCCCTGATATGGCTGTAGTAGTCGTCTGGGCTATAAGCAATATGAACAAATGAACACTACGAGAGAGGGAGAGAGAGAGATGTGTGCATGCGTGTGTATTTTTGCGCACGTGTATGCGTGTGTCCCGAATGATGGCTCACAGCTTATATTAAAATATTGTAATTAACCATTCATGCATGTAAACTCCCCTTGGGATGCTAGGGGCTTTTTCAGTATAAATAGTATCCCCACCTTACGGAAATTCTGTGCTAGAAATGCCCTCTTTTCTGTCACTCTCTTTGTTTCTGCCTTGTTCCTTTGCTTTCTGTCATTTCTACCTATCAATTTCTGCCTTGCTGGTCCATTCACCTGTATGTATTCAATAAAGTCTTAGTACTTTCTCTTAGGATGGATAATTGGGTACATATATTAAGTTCATTTTGGCTTGAGGGAAATGCGATATGTGGAAGCAATTTTAGATCATTTAGGGCCTGTTTTTATACATGTTTTAGTGTCCTTAGTTGTGATTTTTTTTTTCATTCCACTGTGCGATAAATTGGACGGAGTGGTCAACACCAGGGGCATCTCCTTAGATTGTGAGCGAATGCATCGATATGTATACTTAATTTTCTATTCCTTTAATTCGTGTTGAAGTACTGTGTGTATATTGAAGAAATGGTCATAGCCCTGATATGGCTCTACGCAGTCGGCTGGGCTTTAAGCAACAGTGAGAATGTATACTTTTGTGACCATAGGCACTTGTGCATTTACGATTAGACCCAGTAACTCTGAATTCACCTTTTAAAAAATGAAGAAGCACTGTGGTGTATATCGTGTGACGATCTGTTGAGCATCAGACACCTCCTCCTTGATTGCTGGGACTTGTACGATGTGAGACAAAAGCACTAGACGGCGAGCTCCTAAAAGAACCTCTTTCAAAACGTCCCTCCTGTTGCGATTTTCCAGGTTTTTTGTTTTTGTTTTGTTTTTTTCTTTCTTTCTTTAAACAAAAGATC
>JAPXFY010003873.1:7500-19973 GCA_030674185.1 Monoplex corrugatus | reverse complement strand
AAGACTAGATATATAACAATGTTGCTAAAAGAAGCCTTAAAAAATTTTTATTTGGTATTGTGAGATACCGAGGCTCTTCTAATAGATGGGACATTTGTTTTTTGTTGTTTTTGTTTGTGTTTTTTGGGGGGGGGGGGGTTGGGAGGGTCAGATATCTGTGTCAAGACACCAAACAACACGAGCAGGCTGACAGATCTGTCAAACCACAGATAACACAGCAGGATGGCAGTGTTCATAAAACCCCTTTTTAACAGACATTTACCATATGTAAGTCCCCGCCCCTATCAGTGTTCATACAACCCACAAAAACATTTACCACTTTAATTTTAATTTAATAATAAAAAATAATAAAAATTAATAAAAATAATAATAATAAATAAAAAAATAATAATATACAATATTTTATATAGCGCAAAATCTTGATTAAATCAAATCTAAGCGCTAAAACAGACACACACGCACGCACGCACACACACGCACGCACGCACGCACGCACGCACACACACACACACACACACACACACGCACACGCACACGCACACGCACACGCACACGCACACGCACACGCACACGCACACGCACACGCACACGGCAATAAATGGGGAGAAAGAATAAAAGCAATGGAAAATTATAGAGAGCATGTTATATACAATTATATATTACAATGTGATTCCCATCCGAGTGGAGACAGGCTGCAGAGGGGATTGAGTGAGGTCAGGATTTTATGCAGAGGAGAAAAGGTGAGATTTGAGAGCGGACTTGAAGGAGACAAAAGTAGGTTGCTGACGGACTGAAAGAGAAAGTTTGTTCCAGGAAAGTGGACCAGAAACAGAGAAGGCTCGTGGACCATAGGTATTGAGCTTAGTGCGTGGAAAGCGAAAAAGTCAGAGGATCAGAGGCAGAACGGAGGGTACGTGAGGGAACATAGATCTCAAGTAGGCTTGACAGGTAATCGGGGGCTGCGTTATTGAGCTTTTGTAGCACATGGTGTCTAGTTTGTACTGTATGAGCTTTGATACAGGGAGCCAGTGAAGTTGTGCCAGGAGAGGAGATATGTGGTCAGCTTTTTTCTTTTTTAGTACAAGGCGTGCAGCATTGTTTTGAATGCGCTGCAGGATGTGAATGGTAGAGGCAGGAAGACCAGACAGGAGTGAATTGCAATAGTCAATGCGAGACATTATGAAGGAGAGAACGAGTTTTGCAGTTGTTTCGACAGAGAGATACTTCCTGATCAGACTTATACGATGGAGGTGATAGTAGCAAGATCTGGCAGTTTGAGAAACAAAGTTGTTCATTGAGAGGGTAGAGTCAATGCAGACACCAAGGTTTTTAGCTGAAATCAGAAATTGGGACTGATGTGTTACATAATGGGAGAGAAAGAGGAGGCAGCTGAGAAAGTTTCTGACGGTGCCAATGAACCAACATATAAACCAACAGTGGTGACTGTCTCTATCAGTGTTCATTTCAACCCACATAACATTTACCACATATAAACCAACAGTGGTGACTGTCTCTATCAGTGTTCATTAAAAACCCAACATAACATTTACCACATATAAACCAAAGTGGTGACTGTCTCTATCAGTGTTCATAAAAACCCACATAACATTTTTCCACATATAAACCAACATGATGACTGTCTCTATCAGTGTTCATAAAAACCCACATAACAGACATTTACCACATATAAACCAACAGTGGTGAATGTCCTATCAGTGTTCGTACAACCCACATAACATTTTTCCACATATAAACCAACAGTGGTGACTGTCTCTATCAGTGTTCGTACAACCCACATAACATTTACCACATATAAACCAACAATGGTGACTGTCTCTATCAGTGTTCATACAACCCACATAACATTTACCACATATAAACCAACAGTGGTGACTGTCTCTATCAGTGTTCATACAACCCACATAACATTTACCACATATAAACCAACAGTGGTGACTGTCCCTTATCAGTGTTCTACAACCCCATAACAGACATTTACCACATATAAACCAACAGTGGTGACTGTGCATATCAGTGTTCGTACAACCCACATAACAGACATTTACCACATATAAACCAACAGTGGTGACTGTCTCTATCAGTGTTCGTACAACCCACATAAAAATTTACCACATATAAACCAACAATGGTGACTGTCTCTATCAGTGTTCGTACAACCCACATAACATTTACCACATATAAACCAACAGTGGTGATTGTCCCTATTCCCGTCAGATCACTCTGACCTCACGCCTCTCAAATTGCAAACAGAAGGATCGTGTTCGCTGGCCCAGTCGTTGTGCTGGGTCAGGACACCTGATCTGCTGGTGGTGTGCCCAGACGTGGGTCAGACTACAGGCACAGTGTCGTACATTAGTGACCCGACACCTGCAGTGTTCCTCGTTAGATTTCACCTGTGTGTGCGATCGCCAGTGTGTTTTGATACACCTGTGTGTGTGATACGTCTGTGTGTGTGATACACCTGTGTGTGTGATACGTCTGTTTTGTTTGATACGTCTGTGTGTGTGATACACCTGTGTGTGTGATACGTCTGTCTGTGTGATTTCGCCTATGTGTGTGATAATAATAATAATAAAAAATAATGTTTTTTTTGTTTTAGCGCATATTCCATATAAAAACATGCTCACCAGCGCTTTACATTTCGCAAGAAAGGGAAAAGGTGATAAAAAATGTTCACAATTACATACACAATAAGATAACAAAAAACATTAAAGCTATACAAGTAAGAAGACACATAAGAAACCACAGAATATTAAAATTTAAACAAATGACTTATGTAATGAAGAAAGATTAACAAATTTTTCATATGAATAAAGAGGCATACTGTGTTTTATATATTGCTGCGTGTGTGTGCTTGCGTACGTGTGTGTGTACATGTGTGTGTGCGTGCGTGTGCGTTGCTGTGCGCGTGTGTTTGTAAGAATGTGTGTGTGTGTGTGTGTGAGAGAGAGAGAGAGAGAGAGAGAGTGTGTGTGTGTGTGTGTGTGTGCGTGTGCTATGTTTGCATGCGTGTGGGTGGGGTGTTTATGCATGCAATAGTTGTACATAAAATTATAATCAATATTTTGAATGAAGATAAAAACAGAAAAATTAAAAATCCATATACAGGAAAAACATTACAACTTCAGTATTACAGCATTAATACCTTGACAATCAAAATTCCTCACAAATTATGAACTATTCGCATATCATACATCACAATTTAACATACAAACAAAGATTTGGAAAAGTTTCTTAAAGTTTTCAGTCTCTTTCCCACTCAATTTCTCCCCTATCCCTTCCTCAGCTGTACACATACAGTGATACACACACATGCTCACTCAAGCACACACACACACAAACACACACCACACACACACACACTACACACACACACACACACACATACACACATGCACGCACACACACACCTTGCTCTATAGGCCCTTATACAAAATACTGTTATACAGGCAGGAGAGATTAGTCTGATGACAGACTTGCAAACTAAGGCTCTTCAGGTTAGATGAGTTTGAAAGAGGTGGGTTTTCAGGTGCCGTTTGAAGGTTGAGAAACACTTGTTTTTCTGAGAGACAGTGGTAGAGAGTTCCATACATTTGGGCCAAAGACAGAGAAAGATTTTTACCAAAGGTGTCTAGAGAGAAGCGAGGAACAGTCAACAGTGAGGTGTCAGGGAAAGAGCGGAGCGTTCGAGAAGGTTTGTAACCCTGCAGGAGGTTGGCAAGATAGGATGGCATGTTCTCGTGATAGATACACTGAAAGCAGAGACAGGCAACTTTATATTGAATCCTAGCCTTTACCGGGAGCCAATGAAGTGTTCTAAGCAGAGATTTTGCACTCTCACGCCTGGGCTTGCGGAGAACAAGGCGAGCCGCGTGGTTCTGTATGCGCTGAAGTTTAGATAGTTGATTGTCATGGAGACCTGCGAATAGAGAGTTACAGTCCAGTCTAGATAGTATGAAAGAGACAGCAAAGCTTGTTGGTAGCATCAGTGGAAAGGAAGGAGCGAATCTTACCAATTCTGCGTAGCTGATAGTACAGAGTACGGCACAACTGTTTGACATGGGCTTCCATAGACAGTGTTTCATCCAGATAGAAGCCAAGGTTTCTAACAGTTTGTGAGAGAGATACATCACAACCAGAGATAGACATGGGGGCATGAGTAACCTGATCGACCTTTGACTTAGTACCAGTAACAATAAGCTCAGTTTTATCATCATTCATCTTCAGCTTGTTTTCACTCATCGACTTGGAGACATCCTCTATACAATCTCTCAGACTGCACGCAAGAGCGTCAAAATCTGATGGGGCAGAGGAGCTATGCAGCTGTGAGTCAATCCGCAAAGAAGTGGTATGAGTGACCTGGACTGATGAATGATAGCGCTGAGAGGTTGTGTATACATAGTGAACAGGACAGGTCCCAAGACAGAACCTTGTGGGACACCATATTTCAGCACAGATGGATTGGATTTGTGGCCAATGACAACCGACTGGGTACGGCCAGTCAAATAGGAGGTAAACCAGTCCAGAACCGTTCCAGAACAGCCAAAAGTGGTACGCAACGGCGTTATAATAATAATAGTTACAATATTTATATCGCGCTAAATCTTGGTAAATCAAATCAAAGCGCGCTCACTCACCAATCACACGCAGGATCGCACTCAAAGATGAACATTTTGTAAAACAATCAATTAAGTCCAAATATAGGCATAAATGTCCATACAATGCTGAAATTATGAACAATGGAAAAATAGCAGTAAAAAACGGCGAAAAAGGCCTCAGAAATTCATTGACGTGGAAAGAGGTGAGTTTTCAAACCTGACTTAAATGCGGAAAGAGTAGATGTGGTCCGGAGCGATAGGGGAAGATTGTTCCACGCAGCTGGTCCTGAGACAGAAAAAGAGCGCTGACCAACGGTTAAGAGTCTAACCTTGGGAATTTGTAGGGTAAGAGTATCAGAGGAAGAGCGCAAGGTGCGAGCTGATGTACGAATTTTGATCTTGTCACAGAGATAGGATGGAGCAGAATGATGAGTAGATTTATAGCATAAGGTGTCTATTTTGTATTTGATTCTATCAGCGACAGGAAGCCAATGCAGAGACCGAAGGAGGGGACTAACATGATCAATTTTTTTCTTTCTAAGGACGAGGCGGGCAGCTGTATTTTGTAAGCGTTGCAGGCAAAGGAGACGAGAAGCTGGTAGGCCAGATAAAAGAGCATTGCAGTAGTCCAGGCGTGACAGAACAAGGGAAGTTACTAGTTTAGATGCAGCATCGGTTGAAAGGAATCGGCGAATGCAGCCAATGCGTCGAATCTGGGTAGCATGATTGACAGGTCTGGGTGGTAAATTTCTGCATACAAAGAGATTTATCAAGAATCACACCAAGGTTTTTTTACAGAGTTCGAAAGAGGGATGGTGTTGTCTCCGAGTTGAATGTTATTGATTGAAACAGCATCTATTTATTTTTGGTGCCTACAAGCATGGCTTTTAGTTTTATCTCCGTTTAAAATGTAATTTATTTTGGGTCATCCAATTTTGGGTGTCAGTGTAACAGCTGGAGACTTCCGACAGAAGAAAACTAAGGTTTTCAGGGCTAGTGCTATTGTAGAGTTGGGTATCATCAGCATAAAAAATGGTGTTTCATTTCATGCTGATTAATGATAATGGCAAGAGGAAAGTATAGAGGGTAAACAGGACAGGCCCGAGTACAGAGCCCTGAGGAACTCCACAAGAAAGCTTTAACTGGATCGGACTTAATCCCGTTAACAAGGACTGATTGAAAGCGATCAGACAGATAGGAGGAGAACCAAGACAGGGCGGTACCGTGAATGCCGAAAGTGTGCTCAAGGCGATAGAGTATATTGAGTGATCGATGGTATCAAAAGCGGCAGACAGATCAAGGAGTGTAAGCAGAGAGATTTTACCAGCTTTCAGAAGCAAGAAGAAGATCATCTACTATATGAACAAGAGCTGTTTTCTGTGCTGTGATTTACCCGGTAGGCTGATTGATGAGGGTAGTTAAGATTGTTTAGAGATAAATGATCATTTCAATTGTTGTAGTACTACTTTCTCAAGGAGCTTAGACAGAAATGGAAGATTTGAAACGGGTCTGTAATTTTTGAGGATGTTAGGATCGAGGTTGCTTTTCTTGAGGAGTGGTCGAACAAGAGCAGTTTTGTACTCAGATGGAAAAACTCCAGAGGTCAAGGATGAATTGATAATAGATGTGATTAACGGCAGAAGTTGGGGGTATATCTGTGAGAAAAGAGAGGCTGGAATTGGGGGGTCAAGTTCACACGATTTGAAACACATTGCTTGAGGATGGTTGAAACTTGTATTTCAGACACTGGGCAGAAAGAATAGAGAGAGGTGCCCGTGAATGGAGGATCTGGGAGCGTAGACTGAAAAGGAGTTGAATCAAGTTTTGTTCGCAGATCAAGAATTTTGGAAGAGAAAAATATTGGAAAAAAGCAGAGGGAAGAGCATCGAGAGTAATGTTTTGACGGCAGAGGACTTGATTTGTCGGTTTCCAAGTAAATCGGAAACGGTGGCAAAAAGAATTTTTGTGGATTTAGCTTCAAGAATCTTTGGAGGAGAAATAATGGATCTTTGTTTCAGCGAGGAGATTGGTGAACCTATTCCGAAAAGACTGGAAAATTTGACGGTGGATTTCAAGTTTTGAAGATCGCTATTTACGCTCGGCCCTACGACCTGCACGTTTAAGGTCACGAAGTTCAGGTGTGTTCCAAGGGGCACAAGGGCGGTCTGGCAAAACACGGTAGAAGGAGGGGCATGTTTATCAAGTAGCTGACGAAGAATAGATGTATATAAACATGGCAGGGTCAGTGGAATCATTGACGGAAGAAAGAAGGTTGACTGCTTCGGTGGTGAAGACATTTTATGTCAATAGATTTAACATTTCTACGAATTACGGAACGTTTATTTCTCTGATGTTTTGAAAGATTAAGAATGGCATGAACAGCAAAGTGATCGGAAGAGAGTTTGTTTGTAATTGTAGTTGAAGTTAGCAGCTTGTCAGAGTCACGGGGCGATAACCCAATCGAGGATATGCCCTTTCTTGTGTGTCGGCTCGTTCACGGATTGGGAAAGTGAGTGGTTGGCCAGAGAGAGAGAAAGGCGCTTGATGTGAGGAGAATTTTTATTGTCAAAATGAAAATTAAAATCACCTAAAACGATTAGTTTGCCTTTTCTGAGAGAGTAAAAATCAAGCAGAGATTCAAATTCTGGGTGGAACATGCTGTCAGTCAAAGTTGTTTGTACTACTATGGGGAGGGCGGTAGAGGCATGAGAAATTGACAGTCTGATCTGGGTGTTGAGGACAACTTCTAAGATTCAAAAGAGAAATGTTGAAAGGGTAAGTCCTGACTGAAAGAAAGAGATGACTCTAAAACATCCCTATACAAAACAGCAATGCCTCCACCAAGAGAAAAACGAGGAAAAGATTTAATTTTGTAACCAGGAGTTAGCTGTTTAATTTTTTGGTTCATGGCCTCGTGCTTTTAAACCACGTTTCTGTAAGAAAAAACTAAAATCAAACTAAATCAAAATCATGTTCAAAAACATAGTCAGCAATGTAGTCAGCTTTGTTTGGCGGACACACAGACTGAGCATTAAACCAGGCACACTGTGAAAACTGGGCAGTGGATTGAAATGAGGTCAAACCTTTTTCGCTGGTGAGGGGTGTCATTTAGGTAGGATGGCGATGCCACGGAAAGAACGAACCCTGGGTGGGGTGGGGGGCCAGAAGTTTGTTTACGTCTTATGATGATGCTATGGTCTATGGTGCTGCTGACAAGTCAAGCAGTGACAAGATAGACACACTCCCATTGTCCTGAAGCCTGAAGGAGGTCATTGACCACACGCAATAGAGCGGTTTTCTGTGCTATGGCACTTACGGTAGGCTGACTGGAATGGGCTCTAGCAGGTTGTGAGATTCCAGATGCTGCAGAAGCTGTTCTAGTACAATACGTTCCAACACCTTTGATAGGAATGGTAGATTGGAAACTGGACGATAATTTCTTCAAGCAGTCTGGGTCGAGATTTGCCTTCTTCAGAAGGGGCTTGACAAGAGCGTGCTTAAAGCACTGAGGCACAACACCAGATGACAAGGACTTATTTCATAATATTACGTGACAATTGGAGTAAATTTCATCTAGACAATCAAATAGGATAGAGGCAGGGATAGGGTCAAGGTCACATGACTTCTTGGCATTTTCTTCAGTATCTCTCTCACACAACCCTCAGAACATAAGCTCAAAATTTTCTAGCTGTGTACCAGAGAACACAACAGCATCAGGGGGGGGCATGGTGTATCAGGGTCAAAGCTGCTTCTGATCCGTTCAATCTTTCCAACAAAAAAAAAATCATTGAATTTATCAGGAAGAGACTCTGGGGGGATGTTAGAAGGAAGCACAGTATCTCCAGCTTTTCCCAGCAAACTGATCACTGAGGGTGGGAAGAGTTCTTCTGGAAATTATTTAGCGCCTGCTATCTTACCACATATGTTACTTTTTCTTTGCTTCACGTATCATATTTGTAACTATGTTTCCGCTGCTCTGCATATATTTCTCTATGAACGGTCAGACCGGACTCACGCCACGATGATACGTCTGTGTGTGTGATACACCTGTGTGTGTGATACGTTCTGTGTGTGTGATACACCTGTGAGTGTGATACGTCTGTGTGTGTAATACACCTGTGTGTGTTGATACGTCTGTGTGTGTGATACACCTGTGTGTGTGATACGTCTGTGTGTGTGATTACACCTGTGTGTGTGATACGTCTGTGTGTGTGATACGTCTGTGTGTGTGATACACCTGTGTGTGTGATACTCTGTGTGTGTGATACACCTGTGTGTGTGATACGCCTGTGTGTGTGATACATCTGTGTGTGATACACCTGTGTGTGTGATACACCTGTGTGTGTGATACGTCTGTGTGTGTGATACACCTGTGAGATGTGATACACCTGTGAGTGTGATACGTCTGTGTGTGAACTCGTGTGGATACACCTGTGGTGTGATACGTCTGTGTGTGTGATACACCTGTTGATACCTTGTGTGTGATACCTGTGTGTGGATACACCTGTGTGTGTGATACGTCTGTGTGTGTGATACACCTGTGAGTGTGATACGTCTGTGAGTGTGATACGTCGTGTGTGTGATACCCTGTGTGTGATACGCCCTGTGTGTGTTGATACACCTGTGTGTTGATACCCTATGTGTGTGATACCCTGTGTGTTGTGATACGTCCTATGTGTGTTATACATCTGTGTGGTGTGATACTCCTGTGTGTGTGATACCTGTGTGTGTGATACGTCTGTGTGTGTGATACTCCTATGTGTGTGAAAACGCCTTGTTGTGTGATACGTCTGTGTGTGTGATACACCTGTGTGTGTGATACACTGTGTGTGTGATACGCCTGTGTGTGTGATACGTCTGTGTGTGTGATACCCCTGTGTGTGTGATACGCCTATGTGTGTGATACGTCTTGTGTGTGATACACCTAGTGTTGTGATACGCCTATGTGTGTGATACGTCTGTGTGTGTGATACACCTGTGTGTGTGATACGCCTTTTGTGTGTGATACGTCTGTGTGTGTGATACACCTGTGTGTGTGATACGTCTGTGTGTGTGATACGTCTGTGTGTGTGATACGTCTTGTGTGTGTGATAACGTCTGTGTGTGTGATACGCCTATAGTTTTTGATACGCCTATGTGTGTGATACGTCTGTATGTGTGAATACGCCTATGCGTGTGATACGTCTGTGTGTGTGATACACCTTGTGTGTGATACGTCTGTGTGTGTGATACGTCTGTGTGTGTGATACACCTGTGTGGGGTGATACGTCTGTGTGTGTGATACGTCTGTCTGTGTGATACACCTGTGTGTGTGATAACGTCTGTGTGTGTGATACGTCTGTGTGTGTGATACGTCTGTGTGTGTGATAGTCTGTGTGTGTGATACACCTGTTGTGTGATACGCCTGTGTGTGTGATACATCTGTTGTGTGATACACCTGTGTGTGTGATACGTCTGTGTGTGTGATACGCCCTGTGTGTGTGATACGCCTGTGTGTGTGATACGTCCTGTGTGTGTGATACGTCTGTGTGTGTGATACGCCCTGTGTGTGTGATACACCTGTCTGTGTGATACGTCTGTGTGTGTGATACACCTGTGTGTGTGATACGTCTGTGTGTGTAAATACTTCGGGTTGTGTGATACGTCCTGTGTGTGGGATACGTCTGTGTGTGATACGCCTATGTGTGTGATACGTCTGTGTGTGTGATACACCTGTGTGTGTGATACACCTGTGTGTGTGATACGCCTGTCTGTGTGATACATCTGTCTGTGTGATACACCTGTCTGTGTGTGTATACGCCTGTGTGTGTGATACGTCTGTCTGTGTGATACGTCCTATGTGTGTATACTCTGTGTTGTGTGATACGTCTGTGTGTGTGATACGTCTGTGTGTGTGATACACCTGTCTGTGTGATACGTCTGTGTGTGTTATACACCTTGATGTGAATACGTCTGTGTGTGTGATACGTCTGTGTGTGTGATACGTCTGTGTGTGTGATACACCTGTGTATTTAATACGTATGTGTGTGTGTGATACGTCTGTGTGGTGATACACCTTGGTGGTGTGATACGTCTGTCTGTGTGATACGTCTGTCTGTGTGATACGTCTAGTCTGTGATACGTCTGTGTCTGTGATACGTCTGTGTCTGTGATACACCTGTCTGTGTGATACACCTGTCTGTGGATACACCTGTCCGTGTGATACACCTGTCTGTGTGATACGTCTGTGTGTTGATACGTCCTGTGTGTGATACGTCTGTGTGTGAGACGTCTGTGTGTGTGATACACCTGCTGTGTGTGTGATACGTCTGTGTGTGTGTTTACACCTGTCGTGTGTGTGATACGTCTCTGTGTGTGATACACCTGTCTGTGTGATACACCTGTCTGTGTGTGTGATACGTCAGTGTGTGTGATACACCTGTTGTGTGTTATACACCTGTCTGTGTGATACACCTTCTGTGGTGTATACGTCTCTGTGTGTGATAAAACCTGTCTGTTTGATACACCTGATGCTGTGTGATACACCTGTGTGTGTGATACACCTGTGTGTGTGATACGTCTGTCTGTGTGATACACCTATCTGTTGTGATACACCTGTCTGTGTGATACACCTGTCTGTGGATACACCTGTCTGTGTGTATACACCTGTCTGTGTGATACGTCTGTCTCTGTGATACGTCCTGTCTGTGTGATACGTCTGTCTGCATGATACGTCTGTCTGTGTGATACACCTGTCTGTGTGATACACATGTCTGTGTGATACACCTGTCTGTGTGATACACCTGACTGTCTGTGTGATACGTGTGTGTGTTATACACCTGTGTGTGTGTGATACGTCTGTCTGTGTGATACACCTATCTGTGTGATACACCTGTCTGTGTGATACACCTGTCTGTGTGATACACCTGTCTGTGTGATACACCTGTCTGTGTGATAACGTCTGTCTCTGTGATACGTCTGTCTGTGTGATACGTCTGTCTGTGTGATACACCTGTCTGTGTGATACACCTGTCTGTGTGATACACATGTCTGTGTGATACGTCTGTCCTGTGTGATACGTCTGTCTGTGTGATACACCTGTCTGTGTGTGTGATACACCTGTCTGTGTGATACACCTGTCTGTGTGTGTGATACACCTGTCTGTGTGATACACCTGTCTGTGTGATACACCTGTCTGTGTGTGTGATACACCTGTCTGTGTGTGTGATACACCTGTCTGTGTGTGTGATACAGCTGTCTGTGTGATACACCTGTCTGTGTGTGTGATACACCTGTCTGTGTGTGTGTGATACACCTGTCTGTGTGATACACCTGTCTGTGTGATACACCTGTCTGTGTGATACACCTGTTTGTGGTTTGATACCCTGTCTGTGGTGTGATACACATGTCTGTGTGATACACCTGTCTGTGTGTGTGATACACATGTCTGTGTGATACACCTGTCTGTGTGTGTGATACACAGTCCTGTGTGATACACCGTCTGTGTGTGTGATACACCTGTCTGGTGATACACCTGTCTGTGTGTGTGATACAACTGTCTGTGTGATACACCTGTATGTGTGTGTGATACACCTGTCTGTGTGATACACCTGTCTGTGTGTGTGATACACATGTCTGTGTGATACACCTGTCTGTGTGTGTGATACGTCTGTGTGTGTGATACACCTGTCTGTGTGATACGTCCGTCTGTGTGATACACCTGTCTGTGTGTGTGATACGTCTGTGTTTTTGATACACCTGTCTGTGTGATACACCTGTCTGTGTGTGTGATACGTCTGTGTGTGTGGATACACCTGTCTGTGTGATACACCTGTCTGTGTGTGTGATACACCTGTCTGTGTGATACGTCTGTCT
>JAPXFY010003872.1:15000-17500 GCA_030674185.1 Monoplex corrugatus | reverse complement strand
CACAGGTTGTGGACCTGGCCATGGCGGCCATTTTGCACCAAAAAGCGACCGTCTGAACCTACCCTTGTGACAAATTTCATCAGGTTATTGCGAGCACGTCGAGACAAAATTTACCATCCAAATTAGTCTCTGCTCAACAGTGGCTGAGAAAATAGCCTCCAAAGTTAGCGTTCTTGAAAATTCGGAATACTTTTCTCGTGCTGTTTCAGCTGGTTCTGAGGGTCCAACACCACTAAACTGAGCAGAAATCATACCTCTGCATTCTGTTTTTTAATTTTTCACCACAAAAAGAAGAATTGCAATCTGTCCTTTCTTGTTTGCTTTTTTGTTTGTTATGTTTGCTTTTTGTTTTGTTTTTTGCCTTTTCACAGCCTCAGACCTGGCCATCGCAGCCATTTTGCACCAATAAGCGACCCTTCGAACCTACCCTTAGCAGGTTGTTTCGAGCATGCTAGGTCCAAATTTACCTTTCAAATTAGTTTCTGTTACAAACCTAAATAAAGTCTGATGCATGCCAAACCAAACTTGGTTTACCTTATGAAGAATGGATATACTTTCTGTGACACTTTCGCCTTCCTCCTCAGCACTTTCACTACTTTCAAAATCTGATCCATTTTCAGCGTTACCTTCATTCTCATCAAGGTCTGGCAACCGTAGAATCTCCTCGTGACTCAAATCTTTTTTTGTTGACATTTTTCTGGCTAATAGCACTTAAAAGTATCGATCGAAAACGCACACAATACGTCTGCCGGAAACACTGTTTCAAGGGAAGTAACTGTCCAATCAAATAACTAAAGTACCAAGAAAGAGAGGTGAGTTTTGTACCTTATACCGTCTGTCGCATGATCGAAGGGTCCGGGCTGTGGGTTTTGCTCTGCTTGACCTACGATTGATAGGTCACGTCACGGATGTGTTTTTGATGCACAGGCACCTGCGAAGAGACATTCTCACAAAACACCTCTGAATACACCCACACACACACACGTACACAGACACAGACACAGACACACACAACACACACACACACACACACACACACACACACACACACACACACACACACACACACACACACACACACAACAACGAACGAACGAACACACACACACACACACATCGGAATGATAACAGATGCCACACGATATGGAAGAGATGGAAGCGCATATTGGAAAATAAGAAACAGGGATATCAATATTAAAAGGCCTGGGTGACGACATATGACCAGTAGTAACCCACGTTTTTATTTCAAAGAAATGATGATACAGGGACCACTTTCAGCATGGTGTCAAGCCTCAGTCCACCGTGTATTGTTTCTATACTTTTGGGATGTTTTGATATTCTTTTAAAGACTGATTTAAAACAGAAATCGGTTGAGTTTGCTCTTGTTGCAGTTCAGTCAAGGTTACTCTATACTTCTGAGTTTGTTCCTGGAATAATCTCTTTGACTTTGACTTGGAGTGAGGAAGGATCATCATCATCATGTGCCCTGCCGAATGACGTTTGCGACCATGGCCCTTCATATAAGCTATCCCTTGTCGTTGCAAGAACACCTTCCACCCTCTCTGTCCTCAGCCACTCTGCAAATCCGTCCAATATTTTCTCCCTGTGTCTACCTGGTGCTGTCCTCCCTTCCAACTTTCCTGTTGTGACCAGGTGCTCTAATTCCCCTTTCCTCATAAAACGTCCAATAAATGTTCCTTGTCTTTCCTTAATCTTCTTTATCCATTATCTTACTGCGTCTGCCTCCACCAAGACTTCTCGTTTGTTTTCTTCTGTGGAAGGACAGATCCATTAAATCAGCAGGTTTTAAATGTTCTTTCACACAAAACATCTGAATGTTAGTATCTGGGTTTTAATTTTCTTATTATTCGTTACCCTTGCATTTGTTTTTTTTTTAATTTTAGTTTTGTTAAGTAGATTTTAACAGTGTCACACATGGAAAACTCACTAAACACTGCTTCATTATGTTATTGTCTTTACTGTAGGAAAATAAAGATGAAACAAACAATCAATCGATCAGTCAGTCTCTATTTTTTTCCTTCTATACCTCCCCCCCCCTCTCTCTCTCATTCTTTCTCTTTCTCTGTCCGTCTGTCTGTTTCTATCTGTGTCTGTCTGTCTGTCTGTCTCCCTGACTTTCTCTCTCTCTGTCTTTGTCTCTCTGTCTCTCTCTGTCTCTCTGTCTCTCTCTCACCTCACTCCACTCTGTGTCTCTGTGTCTGTCTTTTTCTCTCTCTTTGTCTCTCTCTCTGTCTCTCCCTGTCTCTCCTTGTCTCTCCTTGTCTCTGTCTGTCTCTCTCTCTCTCCACTCCTTTTCCCCTCTCTTTTTTGAGCACATCTACACAATTTTCAGAAAGAGAGGGGAAGGAATTCAACACTCACAGACACACATACAAACACACACACACGCATACACACATACACACACAAGCACAAACACACACACACACACTCACACACAAACACAAACACATACACACACAACACACATACACACACA
>JAPXFY010003872.1:0-2500 GCA_030674185.1 Monoplex corrugatus | reverse complement strand
GTTGCTTCTTCTGGCGGTTGGGATGAATGTCATCTTTTAGAAACTGATGGTTAGTGCAAAGGTTCTCGTGCGAGACAAAAGATATATTTTTGATGTCAACAAGCTCCGTAGATAGAAAAGCGTTGAACAGATTCCATTGAACCTCAGCTCCATTCGTGCTTGTACAGGGGCAACTTGCTGATGACTACATGTACTTTTTATTTAAGAGAATCTTGAGCTACACGTTTGATGCAGTTAGCGAGATTTTTTAGTTACAACACTGAGATCTGTGTTGTTCAATTCATGCACGCCACAAAAAAAAAAAAAAAAAACCACAGTCTGCTGGATTGTCAAATTTGGAAAGTGTTATGTCTAATGAGCTTTATACGTTTTGAGGGTCATTCACACGGGTGTCATGCCACTGTGTCCACGTGCCATTGTGTCCACATATCATTGTGTCCACGTGCCATTGTGTCCACATATCATTGTGTCCACGTGCCATTGTGTCCACATATCATTGTGTCCACATGCCATTGTGTCCACATATCATTGTGTCCACATGCCATTGTGTCCACATATCATTGTGTCCACATGCCATTGTGTCCACATATCATTGTGTCCACATGCCATTGTGTCCACATATCATTGTGTCCACATGCCATTGTGTCCACATATCATTGTGTCCACATGCCATTGTGTCCACATATCATTGTGTCCACATGCCATTGTGTCCACATATCATTGTGTCCACATGCCATTGTGTCCACATATCATTGTGTCCACATGCCATTGTGTCCACATATCATTGTGTCCACATATCATTGTGTCCACATATCATTGTGTCCACATATCATTGTGTCCACATATCATTGTGTCCACATATCATTGTGTCCACATATCATTGTGTCCACATGCCATTGTGTCCACATATCATTGTGTCCACATATCATTGTGTCCACATATCATTGTGTCCACATATCATTGTGTCCACATATCATTGTGTCCACATATCATTGTGTCCACATATCATTGTGTCCACATGCCATTGTGTCCACATATCATTGTGTCCACATATCATTGTGTCCACATATCATTGTGTCCACATATCATTGTGTCCACATATCATTGTGTCCACATATCATTGTGTCCACATATCATTGTGTCCACGAGCCATTCTGTCCAGGTGTCACTATGTCCTTGTATCTTTGTGTCCCAGTGCCATTGTGTCCACAAGTCATTGTGTCCATGTGTCACAATGTCCACGTGTCATTGTGTCCACGTGCCACTGTGTCCCAGTGCCATTGTGTCCACAAGTCATTGTGTCCATGTGTCACAATGTCCACGTGTCATTGTGTCCACGTGCCATTGTGTCCGAGTGCCATTGCGTCCACGTGCCATTGTGTCCGAGTGCCATTGTGTCCACGTGCCATTGTGTCCGAGTGCCATTGTGCCCCAGTGCTATTGTGTCCATGTACACCACGAATGGGGCACAACAAGTCAAATTGGGTCACCGTGATCCATACTGTAATATATATGTTTGTATATATCTGTATGTGTACATGTATGTATGTATGTATGTATGTATGTATGTATGTATGTATGTATTATGTATCTACGTATGTAAATATTTAGGCTTATGTAAGTATGTATGTATGTATGTGTGTATGTATGCATATGTATGAATGAATGTACGAATGTATGTATGCATGTATGCATGTATGTATGTATGTATGTATGTATGTACGTACATATGTATGTATGTATGTATGTATGTATGTATGTATGTATGTATGTATGTATGTATGTATATATGTAAGTCATGTCCTTCTTTACCCATAAGAATGTGACTAAGTGTTCGATTTTGGATTACTATTTAGCATTACAGATGACAAACCTATTCAATTTTTTACTGCTCATTTTTTTTCAAAACCACTGTATTACCCGAAAAGAATATTTCTTCTTGTGAACAGAATATTTTTCCTGGTAGAGTATTTGATTTTCTGATTGATCAGTTTTTCTTACTGGCATAAAACAGTTTCTTTTTTTCAGCTGAATTGATTTCATTTCTCACAATCTCACAGCCTGCAGAACGAATCCTTATCTCTGATCATATGTAAACGTTTACTACCATTGGTTTCTGGCATCCGCTTTGGCAGGGAATTCATCCCGTCGTCCCTTTCCTACTAGCCCACTTCTTTTGCGTAGAACTGGGATACGAGGGCAGGTCAAGTGTTTATACCATGCACCTGCAGGTGTCAGTTGACTGCCCCGGATTCTGCCCCAGCTTTGTCAAAAGAACATAAACAGATTGTCTTTTTTTCCAGTTAGAAACTAGGTAGAGACCATAATTATGCCTTTCCTCAACAAACACTAAGAAACATTTTCTTCCTCATTTGGTCACTATCACTACGAAACGGAGGACGTAGATGTGGATCAGTTTTTCTTCTTGAATATCAAATGCTTGGTAAAATACAATTTTTGGAAGGTGTTGATTCTGATATCATCATCATCACCATCACCA
>JAPXFY010003871.1:0-2500 GCA_030674185.1 Monoplex corrugatus | reverse complement strand
CGTTTCCCTTTGGGGATGTCTTTGCGGTTTATGAAGCAGTTATCTTTTCCTGGGCACAGTTTCCGTCAGTGATATCCCTCGCTTCCGCTTCGTCCACATTTATGTCACCAGGGGCGTTGAATGCTCGTCATGTTGAACAGTTGCGGGTTTAGTTACATCACAGTAAAATGGTGGACTCCTGAAACAAAACAAAAAGAAATGATGTGCAAAACACGAAGGAATGAAATCAAAAAATATATATATTGCAAGGTTTGGTTGCTTGGTCGGTTGGTTGGAATAGACTTTCGCTCTGCCTTCGCCTAACACCTACGCTTTCTGCTTTTAAATCCAGTTTAAAAAACCCCACCTCTTTTCCCCATAATGAATTCTACAACTACTTCTTTCCCTCAGTCTGTGTATTCAGTATTGCAAGGTGGTGGTCTTGTCGATTGTATGCGTATGCTTTGTTGGGTGAGTACGCTTTGATTTCAATTGTCAAGATTTGGCGCCGTATAAATACTGTAATGAAATTGAATTGGTTGGTTGTTTGGTTGGTTGTTTGGTTGGTTGGTTGGTTGGTTGGTTGGTTGGTTGGTTGGTTGGTTGGTTGGTTTGGTTGGTTGATGGTTGGTTGGTTGGTTGGTTGGTTTTTGGTTGGTTGGTTGGTTGGTGTTGGTTGGTTGTTGATCGGTTGGCTGGTTGGTTGGTTGGTTGGTTGAGTTGATCGGTTGGTTGGTTGGTTAGTTGGTTGGGTTTTTCAGTTATTGGTCGATTAGTTTGATGGTGTCGGTTGGTTGGTTGGTTGTTTGGTTGGTTGGTTTGTTGGTTGGTTGGTTGTTGTTGTTGCTTGCTTGCTTGCTTGCTTGCTTGCTTAACTGAATAGTTGGTTAGGTTTTCCGGCCATTGGTCGATTAGTTTGGATGGTATTGGTTGGTTGGTTTTTGGTTGGTTTGTTGGTTTGATGGTTGGTTGGTTGGTTGGTTGGTTGGTTGGTTGGTTGGTTGGTTGGTTGGTTGGATGGTTGGCTGATTGGCTGGTTGGTTGGCTGATGAGATGGTTGGGTAGTTAGGGTTTTCGGTTATTGGTCGATTAGTTTGGATGGTGTTGATTGGTTGGTTTTGTTCATTGGTGTGGTGGTTGTGTTGGAGGCTGAAACGCTGGATGGTCGGTTGGCTGGTTGGTTAGTGGGCTGGTTGGTTAGTGGGCTGGTTGTTTAGTGGGCTGGTTGTTTGGAGGGCTGGTTGGTTAGTGGGCTGGTTGGTTGGTAGGCTGGTTGGTTGGTGGGCTGGTTGATTAGTGGGCTGGTTGGTTGGAGGGCTGGTTGATTAGTGGGCTGGTTGGTTGGTTGGCTGGTTAGTGATGGGTTGGTTGGTAATGGGCTGGTTGGCAGTGGGCTGGGTGGTAATGGGCTGGCTGGTTGGTTGTTACTTGTTTTTCTTTGCTTTGTCGTTGTTGCTGATACTGTTGTTATTGTTCCTTTGCTGGTGTTGTTTTTGTTCCTGTTGTGATTGTGTTTAAGTAGCGATGTTTGGCTCTCTTTGTGACTGGCCTGTCTTCCCACATCTTTCTGAAATTTATTCATGAGTTGAATACGTTTCTCTCAATAGAGAGAGAGAGAGAGAGAGAGAGAGAGAGAGGTGAGTATGTGTGTGTGGTGTGTGTTTGTTTGTGTGTGTGTGCGGATGGGTGCGTGTGTGGGGGGGGGGGGTGGAATGTGTGTGTGTGTGGATGGATGGGTGGATGGTGCGTGTGTGTGTATGTGTGATGTGTGTGTGTGTGTGTGGTGTGGGTGGTGTGTGGGGGTGGGTGGATGGGTGGGGGGTGGATGGTGTGTGTGTGTGGATGGATGGGTGGATGGGTGCATGCGTGTGTGCGTGTGTGTGTGTGTGTGGGTATGTGGGTGATGTGTGTGTGTGGGTGGGTGCGTGGGTGGTGCGTGTGTGTGTGTGTGTGTGTGTGTGTGTGTGTGCGTGTGTGTGTGTGGTGTAGTGTGAATGCATGCATGCGTGTGTGCGTGTGAGTGTTTGTGTATGTATGTGTGTTTGTGTGTGTGTGTGTGTGTGTGTGTGTGTGTGTGTGTGTGTTGTGTGTGTGTGTGTGTGTGTGTGTGTGTGTGTGTGTGTTGTGAGCGTGTACTAATTCTAGCGTTTTGTTTGTTTTTACTCTTTTTTTTTTTTTTTTTTTTTTTCTTTTTTTTTTTTTTTTTTTTTTTTGAATCGTAATGCTCGACATGCAACTCACTTCAGAGTCACGTGAGGTAACCCTAGAATTTTTCAATACGAGTAAGATAATTGCTAATGAAACAAAACATAACAAAATAAAACAAAACAAAACAAATAAGCAAACAAACAAGACAGAGATGAATTCCTTTTCAATGCTAAAAAAAATATTAAAAAATACCTTGTTTGTAAAAGATCCTTGGGAGTATAAGACACGACGTTTCGAGCCAAGGCCCTTTGTCAAATCTTGACAAATGGCCTGGGCTCGAAACGTCGTATCTTATACTCTTGACAAAGGGCCT
>JAPXFY010003870.1:0-19980 GCA_030674185.1 Monoplex corrugatus | reverse complement strand
ATGGAGGACTGGGGCAGGTTGACAGTGTGAACAACACGTAGTCAGGTCTACAGCCGTCTATTGAGGACTGGGACAGGTTGACAGTGTGAACAACACGTAGTCAGGTCTACAGCCGTCTATGGAGGACTGGGACAGGTTGACAGTGTGAACAACACGTAGTCAGGTCTACAGCTGTCTATGGAGGACTGGGGCAGGTTGACACTGTGAACAACACGTAGTCAGGTCTACAGCCGTCTATGGAGGACTGGGACAGGTTGACAGTGTGAACAACACGTAGTCAGGTCTACAGCCGTCTATGGAGGACTGGGACAGGTTGACAGTGTGAACAACACGTAGTCAGGTTTACAGCTGTCTATGGAGGACTGGGACAGGTTGACAGTGTGAACAACAAGTAGTCAGATCTACAGCTGTCTATGGAGGACTGGGGCAGGTTGACACTGTGAACAACACGTAGTCAGGTCTACAGCTGTCTATGGAGGACTGGGACAGGTTGACAGTGTGAACAACACGTAGTCAGGTCTACAGCTGTCTATGGAGGACTGGGACAGGTTGACAGTGTGAACAACACGTAGTCAGGTCTACAGCTGTCTATGGAGGACTGGGGCAGGTTGACAGAGTGAACAACAAGTAGTCAGGTCTACAGCTGTCTATGGAGGACTGGGGCAGGTTGACACTGTGAACAACAAATAGTCTTGTCTACAGCTGTCTATGGAGGACTGGGGCAGGTTGACAGTGTGAACAACAAGTAGGCTGCTCTCTCTCTCTCTCTCTAAATCTCTCTGTTTGTCTGTCTCTCTCTCTCTCTATATATATATATATACATATATATTTATATACATATATATACATATATATATGTATAACATATATATATACATATGTATATATATATATATATATATATATATATATATATATGAGTCTGCACACAACTTACTAGGTCTCATCTGATGATGTTTGTTGAATCTTCCTCAGCAGATGACGGCAAGTACAAAGAAGCTGCTTGACAGTGTCAGGTTGAATGTGAGAAACACAGCAATACACCAAAATTCTATCCAGGCAGTTCAGACAATCTTTTGTGTCATGAATTGTAAAGTCTTCAAAACTCATCTCGATCGACATCACTTCTGAGATTGACTGAAATCAAAAAGTTAATCAGTGAAATAACTATTCAATAAAACTGACAATTAATCAACCATGCAATCATTCAGTTGATTAGTCAATCAATTAGTCCATTCATACATCGATTAGACATTCATTCAGTCAGTTCATTTATACATGGAATAGATTAACTATCATTAAACAGACCAATAATGGTATCATCTCAAAAGTAACACTCCCCAAACTTTTACAGCGTGGAATGGAAAGTATTTAGGCTTTTCCTGGAACAGAGACAAAGGAAAAGCGAAGACAAAAATAGACAATTGAATAACAAGCAAGTTTGCCAAACCATCTCTGTGTGTGTTTGTGGGCTGTTTGTTGATATGTCTGTAAGTTTGTCATGATATATATATATATATATATATACATAGATATATATATATATATACATGTATACATGCATACATATATATATATATATATATATATATATATATATATATATATATATATATGTATATATATATATATATATTGTATGGGTGTCTCCTCTTTGCTGATGTTGTTATTGTTGTTGTTGCTGTTGTGGCAGTTGTTGTCTGCCATCATGTTGTGTCGATATGGGTGTGTATGCATGTGGATAGGGGTGTGTATGTATGAATGTATGTGTATATGTCCGTGAGTGGGCATGCGATATTTATTCACGTACTTACATGTAATTACTTCTTATTCACTTACTTATTCACTCACTCATTTGCTTGCTTGCTTGCTTGCTTACTTGCTTGCTACCTGCTTACTTGCTTACTTACTTACCTATCTATGATTAAGAAAATATTTTCTTCACCTAGTTGATAGACAGCTGAGAATTTGGACACTGACTGGAAGGGGGGGGGGGGTGTCTGTCATGTGAGACGAGTTAATACAAAATAGCTAGTTGTATTGTAATTCAGACCTTTAATATTTATTTACTTACTTTACATGTATGTTTCTTTTTTTCTTTTTTTGAAGGTAAGATACACACATACGCATGTCATTTACATTTCACCAAAATTATTCCAGTGGTAGGCTGACAAAATACTAGTATAAAATATAGAATATAAAACAGTCTAGGTAGGGCCTCAGAACCTGGCCAGCTCTATGGATTTATGTTCAGGCTTAAGGTGTGTGCCACAGTCACCATATACGTGGCACCTGTGACGTTAGTGCATATGGAATTCGTTCCGAGCGCGGAGACGTCATCTTGAGAAACTGAAACTGAAAACTGAATTGAATAGATATTCAGTCAGTCTGTCCATCTATACATTGAATAGATATTCAGTCAGTCAGTCCATCTATACATTGAATAGATATTCAGTCAGTCAGTCCATCTATACATTGAATAGATATTCAGTCAGTCATTCTACCTATACATTGAGTAGACATTCAGTCAGTCTGTCCATCTATACATTGAATAGATATTCAGTCAGTCATTCTACCTATACATTGAGTAGACATTCAGTCAGTCTGTCCATCTATACATTGAATAGATATTCGGTCAGTCAGTCAGTCCGTCAGTCAGTCAGTCAGTCAGTCAGTCAGTCAGTCAGTCCGTCAGTCAGTCAGTCAGTCAGTTAGTCAGTCCATCATACATTCATTAGACATTCAGTCAACCTACAAGCGTATACATCAATTTCTTGGACACTGCATGATGTACAAGGCCTGATCCAAAATTGTTGTTGGTTAGGTTGCCATTTGTGTACTGTGTATAGAGCTGGCAAATACTTTTAATTTGTATTAAGATAAAATGAACAGCCTATGTACTATAAGTACACATAATGTAAACAGTTAGAGCTGGCAAATACTTTTAATTTGTATTGAGATAAAATAAACAGCCTATGTACTATAAATATACAGAATGTAAACAGTTAGATCTGGCAAATACTTTTAATTTGCATTGAGGTAAAATAAACAGCCTATGGTAGAAAGAAACTCTAGGGAGAGCTAGACAACAGAAGGTCTTCAGAGAAGTAACCCCCTTTAGACAAGTGTTTCGGCCCTGAATTCCTTACACTCTCGGGGGGCCGGGCCACATCCAGGTCATGACTCCTGGATGCCCTTCTGCTGTTGTCTATTTTTTTTTTCCCACGCCGGGGATCGAACCTGGGCGATTCTGCGCTTCAGAACTGCGGTACGCGGTTTTACCAATGTGCTAACGGGGCACACATCATCTGTAGGGAATTTAATCCTTATGAAGTTCACTTTTTTGGTTCCTCCTTGCCCAGATCCAGCTTGAGCTCCTTTCTGCTGCCTCTGCCATCGCTTTAAGGGCTCTAGTCCTCTTCTTCCCAGAAATGGCGAGTTGTTTCATGAGATCATAAGCGGAGGTGCCCACAAACCCTCTTGCCCCGACCTCTATGGCGAAGATTTTGACCCGCAGACCTGCTTTCTTCAGGGTGCTGGCAAGACCGGCGTATTTTTCGGTCTTGTAGATATGTGCTTCTTCCATTCTGCTTTCGTATGGCACAGTGAGTTCTATCAGAATCACTTGTTTCGAGGAGTCAGAGTGGAGAGCGATGTCTGGTCTCATGCCTGTCTTGCTGATGACATCTGGGTAATTTCTCCACTCTGGGAGGTCTGCTGTACACTCCCAGTCGACTGCTCCATCCAGAAGACCCTTTGGCAATGTGCTGGTTGTCATAGCACTTTCGGGCCAGACCTGTTTCCCTCCTGCTTTGTAGAACGTTGTCATAGCAATTGGTGCGTTTGGGGTCATGGTTTTTTCGCTAACCACATCTGTGATCACTTTCAGAACTTGGTTGTGCCTCCATGTATACCTTCCTTGGGCTAGCGCTACTTTGCAAGAGCTTAGGACATGTTCCACTGTTTGTTTCTTCTGACAGAGCGGACATGCTGGGTCGTCTGATTTCCCCCATTTCACTAAGTTTGCATTCGAGGGGAGCAGGTCATATACAGATCTGAGGAGGAAGCTTATCCTTAGAGGAGCCATGTGCCACATATCGTTCCAGCTGAGACTTCTTTGGAGTGCACTGTCCCATGTTGTCCATTGCCCCTGTTGACCTTGCTGGACTGCCTTCTGCACTCTTTTGACATCTTCTTCTTCCTTCAACTCCTGTATGATCATGTCTCTTTTTTCCTTCCCTTTGGCTTTGGACCACCACTGCATTTTTGTTGCTCCCAGTCCCTGTCTGTTGGTTTGCGTGTGTCCAATTATTTCTTTGATGCTGAGGTTTCTCTTGGCATTGTTTACAGCCTCTTGGACTTTCCACTTTCTGCCAGTTCTCAGCTTTGGATGAACTGATCTCACGATATTGTCTTCCGATTCCTCCAGCATGCTCAACAGTCTTGCTTTTCCAACTTTGTATTCCTCCACTATGGATTTAAGAGGTAGCTTCAGCATTGCTTGACGACAGTAGAATGCAACATCAGTGAGACCAGGTGGGACACCGAGCCATTTTCTTGTGTATTTGTTGATTTTGGCTTCCATTGCTTCAACTGTGCTGGTGCAAATGTCATAGATTAGCAGTGGCCACAGCAGCTTTGGTATCAGCATGAACTGTAGACACCAGACTTTGTATTTGCCTGGCAGTCCGCAGTTATCTATTTTCTTCAGGCCTTCTTCTGCTGTTTGCTTGGTTTCACATCCCCTTTGTGTGTCTTTCAGGGAGTCATCATACCATCTTCCGAGACTTTTTACTGGCTCTTCTGTGACAGTGGGGATGGCTTGGTTGGCTACCATGAATTTGACTGAATCTGCCACTTTTCCTTTTCGCAGTGAGAGACTTCGGGATTTCTTAGGTTTGAACCTCATTCTTGAAGAGGCCACCAGCTTATCCAGCTGCTTTAAGATTTGGTGTGTCTCTTCCTCATCCGTGGACAAGACTGTTGTGTCATCCATGAAAGCTTTCAGAGGAGGCATCTGGTATCCATCTCCCAGATTCACTGGACCTGAACTCTTCATTGCAGCTTTCAAGATGACTTCCATTGCCAACACGAACAGTATGGGAGAGATTGCACAGCCCATTGCAATGCCCACCTCTAGGTCTATCCAGTCCGTGGTGTATTCTTTGGTAGAGAACCGCATTGAGAACCCTTGGAAATACTTCCTCAGCATTGTTCGGATGTTTTCTGGGATGTGATACATTTCAAGAGCCAGCTGGATCATATCGTGTGGAACTGATCCATATGCATTCGCCAGATCAAGCCAAACTACGTCAATGTCTCTCTTCTCTGTTCTTGCTTTTTGGATGGCATCCCAAATCAACGTGGCATGTTCCAAGCATCCAGGCATTCCTGGTATGCCTCCCTTTTGGACTGACATATCCAGATACTTGTTTTCAGTCAGGTATTTTGTCAATCTTGCTGCCATAACAGAGAAGAAGATTTTCCCCTCGACGTTCAGAAGTGATATTGGCCTGAACTGATTGATGCTGCTGGAGTTCTGCTCCTTCGGAATGTACACTCCTTCAGCTCTCATCCATTGGTCGCTGATCTTCTGGTTCCTCCATGCTGATCGAATCATCTTGTGGAGCCACTCGAGCACTTTTGGGCATTTCTTGTAGAGCAGGTATGGTATTCCGTTTGGTCCAGGTGCTGACTTGGCTCTGGCTTTCTTTACTACGTTCTTCACTTCATCCAGTGTTGGTGGTTTGTTATTGAATTTTCCTTCTGGCGCTGCAGGCCAAACCAGATTCTGGATTTCAAGTGGTGCCTCGCGCTGAGAATCGGAATATGTTTCCCTGAGATGCTGCTCTAGGGTTTCCTTGCCCACTGTGAGAGTCCCTGATTTGGGTTGTTCAAACAGCTTTCTTGAAAAGTCAAAGGGATCTTTGAAGAAACGATCTTGAGTCTTCTTCTTTTTGCTCTTTCTTCGCCTTGCTGATTCCACTTTGCTGAGAGCATTGTGTTTGGCCTTCAGATCTTTCCAGAGTTCCAGGAGCCCTTGCTTCTCGAATTCTGAGGCAGTTTTCATTCGCTTTTTAAGCTTCCTTTTCTCCCTCCGGATGCTCTCCATCTGTTGCTGTCTTCTGGATTTCTGGGGAGGCGTTTTTGTCTTTGGCTGCTTCACTCCATAAGTGTCCCTGCAGATAGAGTATATGATGTCTCCGTATGTGTCAAGTTTGTGTTCCAGCGTACTGTTCCCTATTAGCGCATTCAGCTTAAGGACAAGTTCCTCATCTAATTTCTCCCATTGTTCTTTTGCACCGGCAGGCGGCAAATTGAGTTTTCCACGTTTGGCGTTAAGAGCTTGTGCAAAATCCGCATCAGAACCGTCAGCGTGGATGTCCTTGGCACTATGGTTTAATTCCTGGCCTTGGTCATCCAACGTCTCACCTGCTATCGCAGTGCGCTGCTGCTGGTTCGTATGTGTCTTCAAACAGCCCATTTTTGTCCTGTGGATCTTCATGCCGCGTTTGGTGGTGAATCTCCTTCCACACGCACACGGAAATTCCAACTGGTCATTAATCATGGTCTGTTGTGCGTTTCCAGTCGTGATGGAGTCAGTGCCGATGGATTCATCATTCTCTCCCCCTTTCGGTGAATCCTGGGAGCATCTTTCATTTGAAAAACTCGTGGCATGTTATCAAAGGCAAGGTGGGAAGCCAACCCACAAAGCCCGCAGATCTAGTCTTTCCCAGTGTCCTTCGGTCTTTCCCGAATGTCCTCCGAACTATTCCCGGAAGTCAATGTACTATAAATATACAAAATGTAAACAGTTAGAGCTAACAAATACTTTTAATTTGCATTGAGATAAAATAAACAGCCTATGTACTGTAAATATACAGAATGTAAACAGTTTTCTTCTTGAATCCCCGTTTAACCCTTGGACTCCCACTCCCTGTCCATTAGCATCCTGCATTGTCATCCATGTTAGCAAAGCAAGAACTTAACCGTTTGATTCATCTACCCTATCCACCAGTTTCCTTCAGGAAGCTGAAGAACTAACATACTTATCAAATTTGGGTAAATCATGGGGAGACTGTCCCTGACCATGGCCTTCGCGACATAACACTCGTCCTGACCCAATGCATCCCCAGGTGGCCGATAGGGAAATGACCCTTAGATAATGGGGCCAGCTGCAAATACTAAATAAGCAGTCATGGACCAAATGGCGTCAGTGTTCTAGGGGATGCTGGGGTATAGTGTGGTACCTATACTTCATAAAGTGGTCTCACAACCGTACGATGAATATTGTGAGGTAAGCAGAGTCGCCATAACTCCATCCACTGAAGTCCTGGAAGCAGGGGATGGATGACATAGGAGGTGATGGCAGAGCACTGCACAACAATCAGCTTCTACTTCACGGTCATGGGCAGAGTCATCATCATCATCAGGTGCCCTGCCACTGGCGTTGGCGACCATGGACTTCCAACCATCTCTATCTCTCGTTGCCCCCAGCATCTCCCCCACCCTCCTCATCCCCAACCACTCTGCAAGTCCGTCCAGCATTCTCTCCCTGGGTTTACCTGGTGCTCTTTCCCTCCAGCTTTCCCATCGTGACCAGGTGCTTCAAATCCCCCTTCCTCATAAAATGGCCTATAAATGTTGCCTGTCTTTTCCTAATCTTCCTGATGAGTGATCTACTTATGTCTGCCTCCATCAAGACTGTCTCGTATGTTTTCTTTGCTGTCCATGGAACTTTCAACATTCTTCTGAGAAACCAGATCTCAGCTGCCTCGATCCTGCTCTGGCTTTGCTTGCTGAGTGTCCATGCCTCGCATCCGTACAACAGTATTGGTTCTATATAACATTCAAGGACTCTCTTTCTGATGTTAATTGATAGGCATTTGTTGGTAAGAATGCTTGTCATCCTCTTAAACGCTGTTTTGGCTTGGCCGATTCTGCCAGCTAGTTCCGATGTGCATCTGCCGTCTGATGAAATGACCATTCCCAGGTATTTGAACTTATTAACCTGTGTCAAGGTTGTGCCATTTGCTGTTATTTTGCAGGAGGGGATTTCATGTTTTTTACTGATCACCATGACTTCAGTCTTCCTGCTGTTTAGTTCCAAACCCTTAACTTTGCTTTCTGTTTCTAGTATATTCACAAGGTTTTGTAGGTCCCTTTCATTTTCTGCAATTAGCACGGTGTCATCTGCGTACCGAATGTTGTTTATCATTTTCCCTCCAACCTTTAATCCAGGGTCTTCTTCTAGGTTTCTCATGATGTTTTCGCTATATAGTGAAAACAGATCTGGTGACAAAACACAACCCTGTCTGACTCCTCTTTTGATGTTTTGAAAAAGAGCTTATATTGTTTTCTATTCTCATTGCAGCTGTTTGTTCCCAGTACATATTCCTGATTACTCGTAGATCTTTTCCATCGACAATGAGTCTCTCCAGTTGGTTGATCAATTCGTCATGTCGTACCCGATCAAAAGCCTTGGTATATGGGCAGAGTACTGCACAACAATCAGCTTCTACTTCACGGTCATGGGCAGAGTACTGCACAACAATCAGCTTCTACTTCACGGTCATGGACACAGTACTGCACAACAATCAGTTTCTACTTCACGGTCATGGACACAGTACTGCACAACAATCAGTTTCTACTTCATGGTCATGGACACAGTACTGCACAACAATCAGCTTCTACTTCACGGTCATGGACACAGTACTGCACAACAATCAGTTTCTACTTCACGGTCATGGACACAGTACTGCACAACAATCAGCTTCTACTTCACGGTCATGGGCAGAGTACTGCACAACAATCAGCTTCTACTTCACGGTCATGGGCAGAGTACTGCACAACAATCAGCTTCTACTTCATGGTCATGGGCAGAGTACGGCACAACAATCAGCTTCTACTTCATGGTCATGGGCACAGTACTGCACAACAATCAGCTTCTACTTCATGGTCATGGGCACAGTACTGCACAACAATCAGCTTCTACTTCACAGTCATGGGCACAGTACTGCACAACAATCAGCTTCTACTTCACGGTCATGGACACAGTACTGCACAACAATCAGCTTCTACTTCACGGTCATGGGCAGAGTACTGCACAACAATCAGCTTCTACTTCACGGTCATGGGCAGAGTACTGCACAACAATCAGCTTCTACTTCACAGTCATGGACAGAGTACTGCACAACAATCAGCTTCTACTTCACGGTCATGGGCAGAGTACTGCACAACAATCAGCTTCTACTTCACGGTCATGGGCAGAGGATTTCCAAGGAAACAATGACTAGAACACCTGCAGAGTATCTGCACTGTGATTCAGGAAAGCAATGACAACCTGCCTGATGTATTTTATTTCCAAAACTGCACAGAATGGCACAGGAAGAAGGAAAACGACATAGTTCTATTTCTTCTGAGACCCCCAGGCTAGAACAGAACTCACTGGTTACTAGGAAGAGAAGATCCAAAGGTGTGAAAGGCAGCTATGACGACGATAACTATGTATCTTACAGCAGCTGTCGGAAGCAAACTTGTAGAGACTCTTCAATAAAAATCAACCAAAAGAAAAAGAAAAACCAACAAAAAGATATAGAAAGGGTTCATCAACACTGGCACATGGAATATCTCCTCTTGCCGGAGCTTTGAAAACGATGTATGTACATCACAGGATTGTGCGAGACCAGGTGGAGTGGTGAGGGAAAGTTCACCATTGGCGAACATACAATCATTTACTGTGGAGAAAAAAAGGCCTTATGAGGTCGCCATCATATTGGATAAACATGCTGCAGCATTGAAAAGCTACAACACAACCAATGACCGATTGATAACTGTTACACCTAACACGAAACCAGTTGCCGTAAACATAATTCAGGTATATGCCCCCACATCCACCAGCTCAGATGAAGAGATGGAACAATTTTATAATGACTGGAAAGGATAAACTATTGAAAAGCTACGGAACTGTGAGTAGCGATTTTTACACTGTTGGGAGACCTTGTTCTTCAAAATTGGTAGCATTATATTGAAAAGAGTTTTTGCATAATGATGGGAGACATGATTGCCTTAGAGGGCAAAAGTGAGGACAGAGAGTGTGGAATAGGACCTTATGGGCTGGGAAAACTCAATGAATGAGGCGATATGTCAGCATCTTTCTGCGAGGCAAACGAATTGGACGTCACCAAAGACAAAAAGATAGACTGCTGGCGTGGTCACGTGACCCTTGCCGATTTGATTGACTGAGCTGCCATGTCTGTTAAGGCTAACTTGACACGGTCATGTTACTTACGTGCGTTGTTGTTTGATGTGCATTCTAGTAGCTCAGTTGATAAGAGGCTGAGCACTGACTCACAAGCAAATGTTGTGAGTTTGTACTGTCATTCTGATGGTGTCACTGTGTTAATTTTCCCTTCCCAACCTTTGCGGGAAAAAATAGCACACGCACGCACGCACGCACGCGTGCACACACACACACACACACACACACACACACACAACACACACACACTTACATACACACACAGAAACACACACACAGAAACACACACACACACACAGAAACACACACACACACACACAGAGAAACACACACACACAGAAACACACACACACAGAGAAACACACACACACAGAAACACACACACACACACACACACACACACACACACACACACACACACACACACACACACACACACACACACACACACGCACATTCGTCCTACATCTACACGGAAAAAGCCACACATAACTATCAAAAACACTTCCCAACTACACAGACAAAGTGACCATGTTAAAATAATAGAGTATATTGCTTGTAGGGACAGTCTCAGCGAACACCCAGTCTGGTTTCCTGCACCGTCTGCCACTGACTTACTCTGTCCAACAGCGCTTAGTTGTCTACAACATGGCCGTCAAAGCCAGTGTCAATTTGCCACGTGTTATCAGTAAGGCGCCATGGCCACACGCAGTCTAGTTCTATTTATAACGTCTTTGGACATCACCAATCCATTTTTAACTTCTGTCGACATTACTTACATCCTCTTTAAACAGCATTATCATAGATGATATACCTGGACACTTGAAAGAAACAACAATGACAATAAGTTAAACAGCATTATCATAGACGATATGACTGGACACTAGAAAAAAACAACAATGACAATAAGTTAAACAGCATTATCATAGACAATATGACTGGACACTTGAAAAAAACAACAATGACAATAAGTTAAACAGCATTATCATAGACAATATGACTGGACACTTGAAAAAAACAACAATGACAATAAGTTAAACAGCATTATCATAGACAATATGACTGGACACTTGAAAAAAAACAACAATGACAATAAGTTAAACAGCATTATCATAGACGATATGCCTGGACACTTGAAAAAAACAACAATGACAATAAGTTAAACAGCATTATCATAGACGATATGCCTGGACACTTGAAAAAAACAACAATGACAATAAGTTAAACAGCATTATCATAGACAATATGCCTGGACTCTTGAAAAAAACAACAATGACAAAAAGTTAAACAGCATTATCATAGACGATATGCCTGGACACTTGAAAAAAACAACAATGACAATAAGTTAAACAGCATTATCATAGACAATATGACTGGACACTTGAAAAAAACAACAATGACAATAAGTTAAACAGCATTATCATAGACAATATGACTGGACACTTGAAAAAAACAACAATGACAATAAGTTAAACAGCATTATCATAGACGATATGACTGGACACTTGAAAAAAACAACAATGACAATAAGTTAAACAGCATTATCATAGACGATATGACTGGACACTTGAAAAAAACAACAATGACAATAAGTTAAACAGCATTATCATAGACGATATGACTGGACACTTGAAAAAAACAACAATGACAATAAGTTAAACAGCATTATCATAGACGATATGACTGGACACTTGAAAAAAACAACAATGACAATAAGTTAAACAGCATTATCATAGACGATATGACTGGACACTTGAAAAAAACAACAGCAATGAAAATAAGAAAATAAAAATCAGAAATCAGATAGATTGCATCATGATAAACAGGACATGGAGAACCACTGTTCTAAGCTCCAAAACAAAACCAGGAGCTGATTGTGATAGTGATCACCACCTAGTCAAAACAAAAATTAGACCCAAAGGCTATAAACAAAACAAAGCCAAGCCGGCCCCTAAGTTTGATCCAGAGAAATTGAAAAATCAAGACATTGCGTCTGATTTTGAAATCGAAGTCAGCAATCATTTTGAGGCTTTAAACCAAACTGGACATTAAATGACTAGTATCCAGAAAAAAATTGGGCAGATACGTTGAAGTAGCAGTAGAAAAGTTAGCCTCCAATCTCCTACATTGAGAACATAACCAACATCAGTCGCCTAAATATTCAAGAAGTTATCCACAAAAGTCGAGACAGGGTGGTTTGTAGTGTGGGGAGGGGGCAGGGTCAAAGAGTGCAGTGGCCGACAACGAACCTGGTGACGCCAACAGGTGACAGGTGACAGGTGGTTTATCAAATAAAAAAAACCCAGTAGTTAGCTGATAAGCTAAAAGAAAAAGCAAAAAAGTGTCACAGAGTCTGTTAACAAGAAACACACATGACCCAGAGTGATGTACGAATTTGGGCAAAACAATGGCGTGGGAAAACATTTTACAATAATGTGACAGACAGAGGACAGGAAAAGTCGTTCTGGTTGCCAAACGTTTCAAGGGAACGTAGTTTTGAACATGCTTTCAAATTAACAAATGTCAGTGTATGCTCCAGCAATAATAGATATTATAATCACTGTGACATACCTGTAGCATAAAGGTAGTCATGTGGGACATTCATACATGTCTATAGTACAGTTAACTCTGATATACACATAGCTTAAAGGTAGTCATGTGGGACATTCATACAGGTCATTATTACAGTTGACTCAGCTGCCTCCTCTTTCTCTCCCATTATGTAACACATCAGTCCCAATTTCTGATTCAGCTAAAAACCTTGGTGTCTGCATTGACTATACCCTCTCCATGAACAACTTTGTTTCTCAAACTGCCAGATCTTGCTACTATCATCTCCATCGTATAAGGCTGATCAGGAATTATCTCTCTGTGGAAACAACTGCAAAACTCGTTCTCTCCTTCATAATGTCTCGCATTGACTATTGCAATTCACTCCTGTCTGGTCTTCCTGCCTCCACCATTCACATCCTACAGCGCATTCAAAACAATGCTGTACGCCTTGTACTCTAAAAGAAAAAAGCTGACCACATATCTCCTCTCCTGGCACAACTTCACTGGCTCCATGTATCAAAGCACATACAGTACAAACTAGACACCATGTGCTACAAAAGCCTCAATAACGCAGCCCCCGATTACCTGTCAAGCCTACTTGAGATCTATCTTCCCTCACGTACCCTCCGCTCTGCCTCCGATCCTCTGACTTTTCGCTTTCCACGCACTAAGCTCAATACCTATGGTCCACGAGCCTTCTCTGTTTCTGGTCCACTCTCCTGGAACAAACTTCCTCTCTCAGTCCGTCAGCAACCTACTTTTGTCTCCTTCAAGTCCGCTCTCAAAACTCACCTTTTCTCCTCCGCATAAAATCCTAACCTTACTCAACCCCCCCCCCCCCCCTGCAGCCTGTCTCCGCTCGGAGGGGAATCACATGGTTATAATATATAATTGTATATGCTATGCTCTCTATAATTTTCCATTGCTTTTATTCTTGCTTTTATTGCTTTTATTCTTTCTCCCCATTTATAGCCATGCGTATGTGTGTGTGTGTGTGTGTGTGTGTGTGTGTGTGCGTGCGTGCGTGTGCGTGCGTGCGTGCGTGTGTGTCTGCTTCAGCGCTTAGATTTGATTTTATCAAGATTTTACGCTATATAAATATTGTAATTATTATTATTATTATTATTATATACATGTAGCTTAAGGGTAGTCCTGTGGGACATTTATACAGATCTATTATTCCAGTTTAATGTACATGTAGTTTATTGATATACAGTCAAGTGGGATAATTTTACAGGTTCATGGAGGTAACCTTACTTTTCACAATGTTTGCGTTGTTACATACCTGGATGATGTCATTGTTGTCCATTTTCACTGAAGATAGGTCCATACGGCCCATTTCATGCACTACGTGTATACGATAGGAGGGACGTGACTTGTGGTAACACCTCAGTGACATGGCCATCTGGTCAAGATTACTGGTGCCTGCCACCTACAAAAGTTCAACACATCTGATGAAATGTTTGACGCTCAGGCAACGTGTCTAACACGTCTACATAGTTCCTATTGTCATCATTTTGAGACATTTTTGCAAGTAATATCTATGTAGTGTCAAAGTAAATGTTCAGTTAAAGTATGCTTTTCTTATTTAATGCAAACACTTCATTGTTATTTAATGCAAACACCTCATCATACCATTCAGTCAAATTACAAAAGCCATTTTTAATGTGCAAAATTTATTGTGTTTTTTTTAAGTAAGACCTGAAAATTTTAATTGGCCAGTATGTCAAAGATGGCAGAGAATAGACAACACTTTCTGAATGTGTTGATTATTCTGATAATGCTCTGCAGAGCAGTCTGATACAACAGAACCAATACAGTTATCATTGATTATTCCTCATAGTACTCTACTGTAGAGTCTGATACAGGATAACCAATACATTTATCATTGATTAATCTCTTACTACGTACTCTACAGTCTGATACAACAGAACCAATATAGTTATCACTGATTATTCTCCTAGTACTGTATAGTCTGATACAACAGAACAATTACAGTTAGCATTGATTATTCTTCTAGTATTCTACAGCCTGATACAACAGAACAATTACATTTACCAACGTTTATATTGAAGAAAATGGCTCGGTGTCCCACCTGGTCTCACTGATGTTGCATTCTACTGTCGTCAAGCAATGCTGAAGCTACCTCTTAAATCCATAGTGGAGGAATACAAAGTTGGAAAAGCAAGACTGTTGAGCATGCTGGAGGAATCGGAAGACAACATCGTGAGATCACTTCATCCAAAGCTGAGAACTGGCAGAAAGTGGAAAGTCCAAGAGGCTGTAAACAATGCCAAGAGAAACCTCAGCATCAAAGAAATAATTGGACACACGCAAACCAACAGACAGGGACTGGGAGCAACAAAAATGCAGTGGTGGTCCAAAGCCAAAGGGAAGGAAAAAAGAGACATGATCATACAGGAGTTGAAGGAAGAAGAAGATGTCAAAAGAGTGCAGAAGGCAGTCCAGCAAGGTCAACAGGGGCAATGGACAACATGGGACAGTGCACTCCAAAGAAGTCTCAGCTGGAACGATATGTGGCACATGGCTCCTCTAAGGATAAGCTTCCTCCTCAGATCTGTATATGACCTGCTCCCCTCGAATGCAAACTTAGTGAAATGGGGGAAATCAGACGACCCAGCATGTCCGCTCTGTCAGAAGAAACAAACAGTGGAACATGTCCTAAGCTCTTGCAAAGTAGCGCTAGCCCAAGGAAGGTATACATGGAGGCACAACCAAGTTCTGAAAGTGATCACAGATGTGGTTAGCGAAAAAACCATGACCCCAAACGCACCAATTGCTATGACAACGTTCTACAAAGCAGGAGGGAAACAGGTCTGGCCCGAAAGTGCTACGACAACCAGCACATTGCAAAAGGGTCTTCTGGATGGAGCAGTCGACTGGGAGTGTACAGCAGACCTCCCAGAGTGGAGAAATTACCCAGATGTCATCAGCAAGACAGGCATGAGACCAGACATCGCTCTCCACTCTGACTCCTCGAAACAAGTGATTCTGATAGAACTCACTGTGCCATACGAAAGCAGAATGGAAGAAGCACATATCTACAAGACCGAAAAATACGCCGGTCTTGCCAGCACCCTGAAGAAAGCAGGTCTGCGGGTCAAAATCTTCGCCATAGAGGTCGGGGCAAGAGGGTTTGTGGGCACCTCCGCTTATGATCTCATGAAACAACTCGCCATTTCTGGGAAGAAGAGGACTAGAGCCCTTAAAGCGATGGCAGAGGCAGCAGAAAGGAGCTCAAGCTGGATCTGGGCAAGGAGGAACGAAAAAAAGTGAACTTCATAAGGATTAAATTCCCTACAGATGATGTGTGCCCCGTTAGCACATTGGTAAAACCGCGTACCGCAGTTCTGAAGCGCAGAATCGCCCAGGTTCGATCCCCGGCGTGGGGAAAAAAAAAAAAAAAAAAAAAAATAGACAACAGCAGAAGGGCATCCAGGAGTCATGACCTGGATGTGGCCCGGCCCCCCGAGAGTGTAAGGAATTCAGGGCTGAAACACTTGTCTAAAGGGGGTTACTTCTCTGAAGACCTTCTGTTGTCTAGCTCTCCCTAGAGTTTCTTTCTACCAGTCATTACTGTGCTGATTATTCTCATAAACAAAGCATTCTGATTATGGGCGCACTCCTTCCCTCTGGAAGAGAACATAATTAAATATGACAGAGTAAACAACTCAACTGTTTAGAATAAACAAAGGGAAAGGACCATTCAGCTAAATAGGTGTAGTACAGGAAAATATGGCTGTCAGAACAGTGGGAGTTATAGGACATGCGCTACACGCCTACAGATTTGTGATTTCCACATTATGTGAACACGTATTGGTATGAGGCAGGACATCCAACAACTGTTGGATTATTCATATAGTACAATGTAAGTATGTGTAATGAACTATTTCTTTTTAAAGATACATTCCCGTAAAATACCAAATACAAGTGGAACTTGCACACGTTAAGAGAAAATGGTAACTATGTCTACTAAGTTATCTCTCGCTACAGATGAAGTGTGATATGAATTCTTGTTTCCTCATGAGATGTTTACATTGTTTCTCTATGACCTATCAGTGTATGTTGACATATTTGTCATACATATTGTTGACAGTGACTGTTCTTCGTGCATACAGATCCTTTGTTGAAAATGTGACAGGCTGGCATGTGTTTTGAACTTTACAAATGAGTTTGTTTTGCTGACATTGTATGTCTTAGATATCTTGTTAAAATGCATAAACAGAAATAGAAAACAAAATTCATTCACTACCACTATCACTCACTCACCTTAATGCCAGGTCTGTACTGTGGGGACTTCACGTCAAACATGGGATAGCCACTGGCTTCATTGTACAACAGACCCAGGAAAGTCAGTGTCGGATGTGCATCCAGAAATGCCCTAAACAAAATATTGAAAAAGGAAAACGTAGAGATGATTACCACACACATACACACATGCGCGCGCGAATGCATGGGCACACACACACACACACACACACACACACACACACACACACACACACACACACACACACACACACACACGCAGACTCTTGCATACACACAATAATAAAGCCATTTCAAAAGCCTCCCCATCATCAAGAGCTATCTCCTCACTGGATAACATAAAAGTTGTATTGATATGTTAGGAATATCTACGTAACCTGGGAAAAACATCCAAATATGTCATGAGCAAAACAGGAAATAACATGTCTTGTTTATATTCCCAGTTTTTACATCCTTAATAGCCTACTTTTGAATGCAAACAAGCTAAAAAGATTTTGCTAATTTATATTTTGGGCGTCCTATGTCATACGTCTGGAATAGAGCTATGGAAAATGACCTGTATCTTTCTGCCTATCTTTTTTTTATCTATCCATCCATAAAATGTGTGTGTGTGCGCGCGCGCGCATGTGTGTGTGTATGTGTTGTTGTGGTGTGTGTGTGTGTGCGTGTGTGTGTGTAGTGTGTGTGTGTGTGTGCGCGCGTGTTTGTGTGTCCGTTTGCTAATGTGTGTGTGTTTATGTGTATGTATTGTAGTGTGGTGTGTGTGTGTGTGTGTGTGTGTGTGTGTGGTGTGTGTGGTGTGTGTGTGTGTGTGTGTGAGTGAGTGTGTGTGTGTGTGTGTGTGTGTGTGTGTGTGTGTGTGTGTGTGCATGATGAAACAATTACCCAAGCATTTCTTCTGTCACTGCCTCTCTTCCACACAGGTCCAGTGATGTCAGGTTGGGATTGGTGGGTGGATCCTTCAGCAAGGAACTTGTCTGAAAGATGCCACGAGATGCGCGTCTCTCATTCATAGACACATCCAGATGTTGCAACTGCTTCAGCTTACGCAGAGTATCAACAGTTGCGACTTCAGTCAGCTGATATACACAGTACATTATCAACACTTGTAGCCGTTCTGCATGCTTCTGAAGAGGTGAAATATTTGTGATGTTGAAGTTGTTCGATATATCCAACTTTTTCAGATTTGGAGCGTTGCTTGATATGACATCAACACACCTATTTGTAAGTCCTACGTTTATCAAACTCAGACAACAAACACTGTCAAGCCTGGGAACGAACCTGTTTGAACTATGTGAAAAAGACTGAAGACAAAGTGGCCTCCATTTTAGATCTTTGCATCTCAAGTTTTTTACGCTCGCCCAATTCTGTGATTCTAAGCACTTCAGGACATCAATCAGTGTCAAGGAACTGTTACAAATATCTAAGGACAACAAGGAATGGGACGCTAATGTTTTCAATCCTTCTTCGGTTATTTGCGAGGCATCTGGGATTGTGCATGTAGCATTTTTTAGACAGACGTGTTCAGGCTCAAATGAAGACAGAGTCCCATCGTTCAGTTTACCTCGCTTACTTGTTTCATACAAAAGTTTTTCAGAAACATCAACAGGGAGCACTAGTCCAGGGACACGCCACACAATCTGGTTCCCATTGTCCTCTGAGGACAGCTGTTCAAAACTGTCGGCAAGGTAATTTATACAGATGTTCTGAAGACTTCTGATGACGGTTGTCATGTTTATTGGTCCTGCAAAACGTGGAAACAATGATTAAAGACAATGCTGTTTCAAATTCATATGATCATTGATGTATGAGAATATTTACACACAAAAGGTTAGCTTCATCCTTTCCCAACATAAGAATAGCCTGAAGGATCAGATAGCAAGCTGGCAACCCAAAGCTTAGTGACTGATGGCCACATACAGACCTACAAAATTAAGAATTATAATATAATGATGATTGTATTACCTCAAGGACACACTACTGTTTAATGTGCCAGGCTAATGCCCATGAAATCAGATAAAAGGTAGAGCTTATATCATAGATAACGATCATTTCATTATCTCACAGATAGAGTAGATTAGCCAGCTGATGCCCATAAGCAGGCTTTCAAACATGGGTTATGACGATTTTAATCTAAGCTTCATGGATAGAATAGTATTCAGTCAGTCAGGCTAATGCCTCTGAAATCAGATTTAGAAAAGGCTGTAAATCAAGAATAATGATGATGTTACCACCCCAAAAACATAACAGTTATCATGAGCCAGGCTAATGTCTATAACTCAGACAAAATTCAGGCTTTAGTTTAACTCATGGATTGGGGAGATGTTTATTCCTCATGACAGGGAATTCATGGTTTTAATTATTGACTTAATTCTTTTGACTTTCATTTTACTCTATCATTTTTTTTATCATGTGCACTTGCATTGTGCTACAGAACAACATGCTATTAGGCCTATGCTTTTTGACGCCCCGTTTTGTGGGAAATCTCAGATGGCAGTTTCTCTTCTTCTGGCCTAATGAGAAATACCAGTTTTGATGCCTAATTCAACAATGAATTGACTAATTCCCCTGTGTAACCAATAAATGACAATCTGAAGATACGGACATATTGACCCATGAGACTGGAAAAATCTTTACTCTTTACCCAACAGGTGAAGGTGTCTAGAAGGATTGAACCTAGGACTTTATGACTGCTAGTCCAACATTTACCACTTGATTACTGTGCCCATCATTCACAGTCTATTTCTACAGAATTTCACTATATCAAGGTCATAACGCTCAAACTCAAAGTCTTAGTATAAAGCATACATGATGCAACATAGCAAAATCAGGTTAGAGGGTTACATTTTCATTTCTAAATGTTAATATTTCAAAGT
>JAPXFY010003869.1:12500-19981 GCA_030674185.1 Monoplex corrugatus | reverse complement strand
CAGTGGACCTATCAAAACAAAGCTACACCAACCAGAATGATGGAAACATTAAGATGGGCAGCCAACAGCCAGATGGACTATGAAACTTTAACTGACAGACCACCAGAAGATGGAATAACGATTAGATGGGCAGCCAACAGGCCAGTGGACCTATGAAACATTAAGCTGACACCAACCAGAATGATGAAAACAATTAAGATAAGGCAGCTAACAGGCCAGTTTTTCAATGTTGTCGACTGGGATTTTAACATCAAAAGAGAGTCCATGAATGTTATATAGAACCAATACTGATGTACGGATGCGAGCGTGGACAGTCAGCAAGCAAGCAGAGCAAGATTGGAGGCAGCCGAGATGTGGTTTATCAGAAAATGTTGAGAGTTCCATGGACAGCAAAGAAAACAAACGAGACAGTCTTGATGGAGACAGACACAAGTAGATCACTCATAAGGAAGATTAGGAAAAGACAGGCAACATTTATAGGCTGTTTTATGAGGAAGGGGGATTTAGAGCACCTGGTCACAACGGGAAAGCTGGAGGGAAAAAGAGCACCAGGTAGACCCAGGGAGAGAATGCTGGACGGACTTGCAGAGTGGCTGGGGATGAGGAGGGTGGGGGAGATGTTGGGGGGCAACGAGAGATAGAGATGGTTGGAAGTCCATGGTCGCCAACGCCATGCGGCAGGGCACCTGATGATGATGATGAGACTGGGATTGAACTCAAGATATTAGATTCTGAGTTCATGGCTCTGCCAACTAGCCCACGTTCCCCAGGCTCCTTAAGGAAGACAGAGTACGGCACAGGCTGTTGGATGGGGAACGTAATCATCAAACATCTGCATTGGCGATGTCACGACTCTCCTGTTGAACACCTCATGCAGTGATAGCATCAACAGCCCCGTGATCCGCTCCGCCTGCTTCACCACACAGCTGACGTCATCTTTGGTCATGGGTGGTTCCGCTGTACCAGGTGGACAGTGACAACATCAACACACACTCAGTGACATCATCATCATCAGGTGCCTTGCCGCATGGCGTTGGCGATCATGGACTTCCATCTGTCTCTATCTCTCTTTGCATCAAGCATCTCTTCCACCCTCCTTGTCTTCAGCCACTCTGCAAGTCCGTCTAGTATCTTCTCCCTGGGTCTACCCGGTGCTCTCTTTCCCTCCAGCTTTCCCGTTGTTTCCGTTGTTCACAGTGACAAAACAAGAAAATGTTACGTAGACTTTTTGCCGTTAGCCTTTTAACATCTTTTCCTCCTAAAGTTTGTGCAGGAAAAAACGTCTTCGGCTGTGTAGTTTTGATAATGGAGACACTGTTGGTTTCTCAGCGTAAAGATCTCGATGTTCTCAGTCATTTTGATCATCAGTGGTTGTACTGAGTTTTTCTTTCTCCCGAAAGCCCAAGATCATCTCCCTTGATTTTGTAATGTTTAAGGGGGCAGACCTACCAGACCTACCCTGATGTATATATCAGACATAATATGTTCAAAAGTTTTCATCCAATTTCCTAGATATTTGGCACACATATAGCAGGGTCAGGTACCTATAGCCGGTAGTAAAATCTTGCAGTTCTGCTTGAAAGAAACATTTTCATCAAAAGTTGTATTATAATTTTTTTTTTATTAAAATTATTCTAAAAATTGGTGTGATGATTGTACAGAAAATAAGGATAGTAGAGCTAAGATTTTACTACAAGCTATAATACTATACAGATGTGTTTGCTCACTAATTATCAAATTCCTAACATGAATATATGTGTAGTTATAAATGTCACAGTATGTACTATATTTTTTCATTTTCGCGAGAACATTTTTTAATTTAATTTATTTTTGTCAACTTTTCATACCTCACAGACCCCAACAAAGATATTCAATCCAAAGAATACTGTATGAGGTATCTTCTTACCAAATATCATGGTGATTGGTTAATTAGAACTGAAACACTGAACATCACAATCTTGGTACCCAAATCTGGGTAGGTCTGCCCCCTAAATTCTAAGCTATGATCATCATCACACCCCTGGCTCAGACCGTTGACCGCTTGGCTGTAAGCTGTTTCTTCAGATTCTTTAATTAGACCCACCATAGACGTGTCACGGTTCCTAACGGAAGCGGAGCACTCTAAGAGCTTGAAAATGTGACATGGAATTTGCACTCTTTCAAAATATAATGGCTGCCATATTTACCACCAATTAACAAGAAACTTGAACGATCTTTGTATCTGTAAACCATAAAATGTCAATACACATAGTATTAAATTGATAATACATTTATATTTTCAATGATCTGTCTGTTTATATTGCTTTGTTGCATGTTTTGGCTTTACAGTTCTGCTTCATGCTTTCTATTGTAATTATAGATAACTGGCTTGTTTGTAACATTTCACGTCTTTCACTAGATTGCATTTATGTTTTGCTATCATTGTTCTACATTTATCTTTGCACTTTGCGAAAACGAATTACTTTAAGTCTGAAAGAAAAATAGAGTTGGTTTAACTGAATTCTATTCTAACAGTCCGTGTGATGCTTTTTATATTTTCATTTATAACTGTTGGAATACGATGAGCTCTCTTATGTTATCAATGTCTTTTATTGTATATATTTCTTTCGTTATCCAATCTTCAGTGTGCAAGTTTTGGTGTTCATATTGAAGCTTGTGAGTTCCATGGACAGCAAAGAAAACAAACGAGACAGTCTTGATGGAAGGAGACACAAGAAGATCATTCATAAGGAAGATTAGGAAAAGACAGGCAACATTTATAGGCCATTTTATGAGGAAAGGGGAATTGGAGCACCTGAGTCATAACAGGAAAGCTGGAGGGAAAGAGAACACCAGGTAGACCCCGGGAAAAAATATTGGACGGACTTGCAGAATGGCTGAAGACAGAGAGGGTGGAAGATGTGCTTGCAGCAACAAGGGATAGAAACAAATGGAGGGTCATGATCGTCAATGCCATGTGGCACGGCACTTGATGATGATGATTGAAGGTTCTAATTGTTCCATAAGAGAGTCAGAGAACACGTGTCTATCCGACATCGGTTACTCACAGCACCGGAAATTTTTTTGGCGCCAAGCTGCTGTCTCGTAAAAGATATTCTTCTTGCTGTTCTAGTTATATTTGGTAACACTCACCATCGTCATCGTCACTATAATCATGACAGTAACTCAGCAACACTAATATTTCATGTTCTTAAATTCATTTACACGTTTTGCTAACCTCAGTAGACCATACCACCAATCTACTAATGTTACAGGGCTGTATCTTGGTCAGCGACATTAGTGTAATATATAAATCTTACAGTTTTATCGACTATGGAACTGAAGCCAGTAAACTCGGTAAGGTGTACGAAATCTGTAACCAACAATTTACACAAACAGGATCGAATTCCATGCACTCTCTCCATCCCAAAAAGACAACCACTAGACCTGCAGACCTGTCACAGTTGTGAAACTGTCAGTACAAGATTTATGATTGGGACCTGCAGTTTTCTTGTCAATCGAGATGTTGTTATATATATTATTATTCAGGACGCTTTCTGCATTCCAGTGCATGACCGTGAAGGGTTTATGCTCAGTGGAATTCTTGCGTGCTCTAGTGCGACCAGTCGCTCTCCTCCCTCGTCCCCTGGAAGCAAGGCGGATGGGAGGGACCTCCAGTCGCTGAGGGTGGACCCCGTTGAGGCGCGGAGCCCGACGCTGCACCACCCTGGAGGGACCTCAATGGGCGAGCGCCATTCTCGTCCGAACTCGATGAGTTGCCATTATGCGAAAAGTGCATGGTACCGTGGTTTGTTAGAAGGCGCACGCTGGCCCAGTACCTCTGTCTTCAGCCTTCTAGGTTTTCTGTAGGGGTTGCCCCGCCCTTAGCTCCTGGCCCGTAAGTCCTGCCCTGGGATCACAGGGGGGATTGTTTCTCCGGGGATCCCACCCCGTAGCTAGGGCTTATAGCGGCCCTTACCCGCTGATGAACCCGTCATAGGACACCTGGGGCACTTTTTAAGGATAGCAGCGCCACCTGCTACCCCACCCCGTCCTGATAGGAACACCACCAGTTTGGTCCGGGACTGCTTATTTGCTAGCAAGCTAGCTTATTCACAGCCACCCTTCATATCTGAAGGGCTTCACTATCCGCCACCTGTGACCCGCCTGGGTTGGGGATGGTCGCCCCGCCGCTGAATAGGAAATCGGCCTTTTCCAGGGTCAATCGAGATCATTACGAGAGTTTTCGGCCTCAAAAAGAGTTGAATATGATATGAGCTCTTTGGGAAGACTGGACCAAACAGACGTGCCTCTTCACTTAACGTAGGCGTCATTGAAGGTGTTACTTAGATTTCTAGACCGCATGTGTTAGCATTTCTCGGGCCTGATTGATGCCAAGATATATTATCAACAGAAAGCGTAGGGGTATGACTGTGTCACACAATCGCTTTCTCCAGAAGAACTTTAAAGTATCATCTCCATCATCCTTATCCCCGATGTAGCATCACATCATTGTGAAAAATCAATGTCCTAAATGCTGCTCTGCTGTCATGATCTTCTTCTTCTTCTTGGCGTACGCTGCTACACAATCATCTGAGTCCGGGCGATGAATGCAGCCGTCTTTTCCAGCTCCTGTCTGCAGCCATGGAGTTTGGTTGTCAGCGGAGTGTCTGTCGGCCACACGTCCTGTCTTGCCACCTGGTGAAGGGGACATCTTTGGAGTATATGCTCCGTGGTTTGGTCTTCTTGACCGCAGGGACAGGTTGGGGAGGGCGCCAGCTTCAGTTTGCGGTACATGTGGCTGTTCAGCCTATTGTGACCAGTGCGCAACCTCACCAGGGCAACTTGCTGCTCTCTAGACAACAGGTGGTAGTCATCCCTGTGTCGTCTTGGCATGGAAAGCGCCCTGATGATGCTCCTCTTCTCACTGTGGCTGACGCTGTTGGTAGGTTGTAAAGATCCATCTATGCTGTCATGATGAGTTTCATTATGTTCTGTGGATGTTTGAAAGTCAAAAATGAGCACCATGACACGAGGGCTGCAGTACAGAAAACAGGGCTGCAGTACAGAAAACAGGACTAAAAAAGATATCAGTCAATGTCGTTCATTAATCAGCGTAAATTGTATTTAACACTACAAACCTTTTATAATGTTGGAACCAACACAGAGTAAACAACAACAACAACAACAACAACAACAACAACGACGACGACGACAACAACAACAACAACAACAAGAGAGAACACTGATCGAGTGACAGTTTAGAATATCTGTGTATATCTATTCATTTCTTTAATTTCATATTTGCTCATCTCTTTCATTAACCAGTGCACAGTGTAATAAACAATATAAACGGTTCATAATGTGAGTACCAATACAGGATAAAACAATGACGACACTAAACCAGTAACCATCTAGAATAACTGTGTATATTCATTCGTGTGTCTTGTTTTGTCTTGTCTTAGCCTTGTCTTGTCTTGTCTTAGCCTTGTCTTGTCTTGTCTTAGCCTTGTCTTGTCTTAGCCTTGTCTTGTCTTGTCTTAGCCTTGTCTTGTCTTAGCCTTGTCTTGTCTTGTTTTGTCTTGTCTAGTCTTGTCTTAGTCTTGTCTTGTCTTGTCTTAGTCTTGTCTTGTCTTGTTTTGTCTTGTCTTAGTCTTGTCCTGTTTTAGCTTTGTCTTAGTCTTGTCTTGTCTTAGTCTTGTCTTGTCTTGTTTTGTCTTGTCTTGTCTTAGCCTTGTCCTGTTTTAGCTTTGTCTTAGTCTTGTCTTGTCTTAGTCTTGTATTATTATTATTATTATTATTATTATTATTATGAACATTTAGTACGCCTAATCAAAATAATGCCCTAGGCGTTAACAATGGCAAAACATATAACCGAAATCACAAGCACGCACACACACGCCCACAAACACACACACGCACACACACACACACACACACACACACACACACACACACACGCACACGCACACCACACACACACACACACACACACACACACAGCACGACATGCAAATGCAATGACACATTGACACTAAGACATTATAAAGCCAACATTACGTTACATGGGGGGAGGGGGGCAGAAATTACCAGTTATTTGGGAAACAGATGAGTTTTGAGGGAGCGTTTGAATGTGGACAGAGAGGGTGAGTATCTGAGTGAGCGAGGTAGCTGATTCCAGATAGTTGGAGCTTGATAGGAAAAAGAACGCTGCCCAAACCTTTTAGTGCGGACTATGGGGATACTATAGAGACGGGTGTCGGATGAGGACCGCAAAGCTCGAGATGGCGTGTAGAGATGTAACAGATGGGCGAGATACTCAGGACAGGAAGACTCAATAGATTTGAAGCAGAGACAGGCAATCTTGTAGGATATTCTTTGCTGAACCGGGAGCCAGTGAAGAGAACAGAGCAATGGCGTAACATGGTTAAATTTTGAAGAGCGGAAGATGAGACGGGCAGCATGATTTTGAACTTTCTGAAGTTTGTTAATGAGGTGAGAGGGGGAACCAGACAAAAGAGCATTACAGTAATCAAGACGAGATAGAACAAGTGCACAGACAAGAGTCTTTGTCGTGTCTTCTGAGAGGAGATGGCGGATAGAAGCAATTCGGCGGAGTCCAAGAAAACAAGTCCGACAAACGTTGCTAACATGCAGATGGAAGGACAGGGTTTGGTCAAGAGTTACACCAAGGTTACGGGCAGAATAGGAGAGAGTGATAGACGAGTCAACAAGTGTGATGGAGGTTGGAAGAGAGGGGTGATTTTGGAGTTTGGGTGGGGTGATCAAGATCAATTCGGATTTCTCTTCATTCAATTTCAGTTTGTTTTCAGTCATCCAATCCTTCAGGTCGGCTACACAAGATTGGGTGTTTTGGATCATGAGGGGAAGGTCAGGGAGAGGCCCAGAGACATACAGCTGATTGTCATCCGAGAAAGAATGATGCTGAAGTAGGTGTTCTTGGACAATAGAGGAGACAGGATAGGTGTAGAGAATGAAAAGTAGGGGGCCCAGAACAGATCCCTGTGGCACTCCATAGGTCAGACAGGAAGCATTAGAAGAAAGACCATTGACAGAAACTACTTGCAGACGATCGGTGATGTAAGAATGAAACCAATTCAAGACAGTATCATGGAGCCCAAAAGAGTGATGCAGACGGGAGAGAAGGATAGAGTGGTCAATAGTGTCAAAGGCAGCAGATAGGTCCAAGAGAGTCAAAAGTGATACATTGTTAGAGTCAAGAGTAGTCAGTAAGTCGTTGCAGATTTTGAGAAGAGCAGTCTCGATGCTATGTGCAGAACGGTAAGCAGACTGAAGGGGATAGACAAGGTTATTGGAATGAAGGTGGTTTAACAGCTGGTTGAGAACAACTTTCTCTAAGACCTTGGAAAGAAATGGAAGATTTGACACAGGTCTATAGATTTTCAAATTCTCAGGGTCAAGAGTCGTCTTTTTTAGAAGAGGTCTAACAATTGCTGACTTGAAAGAAGAAGGAAAGGAGC
>JAPXFY010003868.1:0-7500 GCA_030674185.1 Monoplex corrugatus | reverse complement strand
TTCTTACGTAACTGTGTACTTTCGATTTGACATCTGTGTAAGGGATCGCGGACTTAGACATCTTTGCCATTGTAGGCTTCTTGGCCAGGTAATCAGCCTTTTCATTGCCTCCAATACCAATATGGCCAGGAATCCAGGCAAAAACAATCTCGTAAGGAAGATTAGGAGAAGACAGGCAACGTTTATAGGCCATTTTATGAGGAAGGGGGATTTGGAGCACCTGGTCACAACGGGAAAGCTGGAGGGAAAGAGTGCACCAGGTAGACCCAGGGAGAAGAATGCTGATACTGGACGGACTTGCAGAGTGGCTGGGGACAAGGAGGGTGGAAGAGATGCTTGGGGCAACAAGAGATAGAGATAGATGGAAGTCCATGATCACCAACGCCATGCGGCAGGGCACCTGATGATGATGAATTCTGTTTATTCATTTATATTTAGATTTGTTGTTTCAAAATCTCCTAGCGGTAAATTGGGCAGAATGGTCAAAGCCAGGGGCCAATCTTTGGATTATCTGCGTCAATGCAGTGATATCTACACTTAAGTTTCTTTTTTTTTTTCCCCGTGTTTTTAGAGGTGTTGAGTGAGTTTTGAGATGGTTATAGCCCTGCTTTTGCTCTGCGCAGTCGGTCGGGCTTTAAACGTTATTAACCCTTTGACTCCCGCACCCTGTTCACCAGCATCCTGTAATGCCAATCATGCTAGCAAAGCAAAAACTTAACCCCTTGACTCCCGCACCCTGTTCACCAGCATCCTGTAATGCCAATCATGCTAGCAAAGCAAAAACTTAACCCTCTGACTCCAGCACCCTGTTCACCAGCATCCTGTAATGCCAATCATGCTAGCAAAGCAAAAACTTAACCCCTTGACTCCCGCACCCTGTTCACCAGCATCCTGTAATGCTAATCATGCTAGCAAAGCAAAAACTTAACCCCTTGACTCCCGCACCCTGTTCACCAGCATCCTGTAATGCCAATCATGCTAACAAAGCAAAAACTTAACCCTCTGACTCCAGCACCCTGTTCACCAGCATCCTGTAATGCCAATCATGCTAGCAAAGCAAAAACTTAACCCCTTGACTCCCGCACCCTGTTCACCAGCATCTTGTAATGCTAATCATGCTAGCAAAGCAAAAACTTAACCCCTTGACTCCCGCACCCTGTTCACCAGCATCCTGTAATGCCAATCATGCTAGCAAAGCAAAAACTTAACCCTCTGACTCCAGCACCCTGTTCACCAGCATCCTGTAATGCCAATCATGCTAGCAAAGCAAAAACTTAACCCCTTGACTCCCGCACCCTGTTCACCAGCATCCTGTAATGCCAATCATGCTAACAAAGCAAAAACTTAACCCCTTGACTCCCGCACCCTGTTCACCAGCATCCTGTAATGCCAATCATGCTAGCAAAGCAAAAACTTAACCCTCTGACTCCAGCACCCTGTTCACCAGCATCCTGTAATGCCAATCATGCTAGCAAAGCAAAAACTTAACCCTCTGACTCCAGCACCCTGTTCACCAGCATCCTGTAATGCCAATCATGCTAGCAAAGCAAAAACTTAACCCCTTGACTCCCGCACCCTGTTCACCAGCATCCTGTAATGCCAATCATGCTAGCAAAGCAAAAACTTAACCCCTTGACTCCCGCACCCTGTTCACCAGCATCCTGTAATGCCAATCATGCTAGCAAAGCAAAAACTTAACCCTTGACTCCCGCACCCTGTTCAGCTTCCGGTAATGCCAATCATGCTAGCAAAGCAAAAACTTAACCCCTTGACTCCTGCACCCTGTTCATCAGCATCCTGTAATGCCAATCATGCTAGCAAAGCACAAACTTAACCCTTTGACTCCTGCACCCTGTTCACCAGCATTTTGTAATGCCAATCATGCTGGCAAAGCAAAATTTTAACCCTTTGATTCCTGCAGGAAGCTGGTGGAAAGAGTGAGAGAATCAAAGGGTTAAGTTTTTGCAGTTGGTGGATAGAGTGCGGGAGTCAAAGGGTGAAGAACGGTAATAGTCATTGCGTTAAGCCAGTTTACTGCGTAACTTGTTCATTGGTAAGTACTGGTATTGTATGTACTTTTTATCCTTTTTCTTTTTTATCCCTTCTGCTTTTTCAGTTAATTTTTTTCTTTCTCGAAGCCTTTATATCCAAGTATACCCCTCACCCTCCCTTATTTGTTGTTGTTGTGAATTTTTGTTTGTTTGTGTGATCATTTGTTATGTTTTTGTCTAAAATAATGTTAGCGAATATACCTTGAAAATCAATGACCGACGAACTAAACATGTGTTAAATGTGTTTAGAGGGAAACAGAGTCACAGACAGACACAGAAACAGAGAGACAGAGAGAGACGGAGAGAGAGAGAGGGAAAGAGAGAGGGAGAGAGAGACAGGGAGAGAGAGAGAGGGAGAGAGAGAGGGAGAGAGAGAGACAGACAGACAGACAGAGTAAAATTCATCGCACTTGTAGTGTTCCATGTGCGCTCCACCCGAATCACTCAGTGATGACCTGACAGCTTTCTGAGCTTGTACAAAAATCTTGTGTGCTGGCAAGGTCTTCAAATGGGAGTGAAGAGAGAGACACAGAGAGAGACAGAGAGAGAGACAGACAGACAGACAGACAGACAGACAGACAGACAGAGACAGAGAGAGATAGACAAACAGAGAGACAGAGACAGACAGACAGACAGAGAGACACATACACACAGAGACAGAGACAGAGATAGAGAGAGACAGACAGACAGAGAGAGAGAGAGAATGATTGGGAATGGAATGAAAGAGGATTTATAATACTAAGCTGACATCATCACAATAACCAGAGCATTAATTTAGGTTGGGTAGGAAGCAGGCCAAATGTCTGTTTTATTGTGGCCTGGTATTGAACCCAAAGGCATCACATCTAGAGTAAACAGCTCGATCAGCTGAGTCAACGAACCCTCTGTGTACACTCTTTTCATTACTGGCAGATTTGGATGGAGCCTATGTGGAACTTGGCGAGCACGGCGAACCTCTCTCTAACAAATAACAGTTTCTGAAGAAGTGACAGGCAATGTCAGTTTTCAATCTTATGGTTGCTTCAAGAATCTTTGCAGAGCGTGTGGGTGATTCCATACGCGCTAAGCCATGGGATGATAATCATCCACGAGTAATCCTGAAGCGAGTAACGAGCGGGGTTAATCCCAGGAACCAGAAAAAAAAACAACAACACGTAAATAGAATAAGAACACGTATTAAATACAACAAGACAAGACAGGCTCAAATGTTCTGCCAACTGGCCTTTGTCAAGCGTATGATCACAAACAAACAAATACCAGATACAAAAATTAGGAGAAAAAGACTGAAACTTCCTAGCTGCTCTGTCCAGTGTGAGAAAAGGATTCCAGTATTTTTCGCTTAATTTTTTGTATCTGGTGTGTGTTTGTTTGTGATCATACGCTTGACAAAGCCAAGTTGGCCGAGAATTTGCGCCTGTCTTGTCTTGCTGTATTAAATACGCCTTCTTATTCTTTTCTTTTTTTTTCGTGATTTTTTCCTGGTTTCTGTTTGCTTGAACGCGGACAGTCACACTTGTTTTGGGGTTAATCCCAGTTTGACACGTAACAATAATGCACGCAGGACCGGGCACAATGACATTTGTGAACAGCGCAGAACAGGAGCTAGAAAAACACGAAAATAGAATCAGAACGCGTATTTGATACAACAAGACTAGACAGGCGCAAATTTGTCAAGCGCGAATGTAAGATCACAAACACTATACACAAAATTATGAGAATTTTTTTTCACCTAATTTCTTTCTCCTTTTTTCCTTCTAATTTTGTATATGGTGTTTGTTTGTGATCTTACATTCACGCTTGACAAAGGCCAGTTGGCCGAAAATTTGCGCCTGTGTAGTCTTTTTATATTAAATAAGCGTTCTGATTATATTTTCGTGTTTTATTTTTTTTGTTTTTGTTTTTTTGGAGGGGGGGGGGGTTCCTGCTTGCTTGAACGCTGGCAGTCACACTTGTTCTGGGGTTAATCTCAGTTTGACACGTAACAATAACCGGAGCCCAAGTCATCAAGACAGTCCCTAATCGTAAACACGCCACGACGATAATACAAAACAAGAACAAGAACAAGAGCCCAAGACTGCAAGACTCCTTCTCATCCAGCGTCTGCAGAAGAACACGTGCCTCCATATTGGTCTTATATCCCACATGAAGACTCACACCAGCTGGACGGGAAAGTCTGTCATCATCCCATCATAAACACATAACAGCAAGCACAATCATCATCATCAAGTTGGCGTTGGCGATCATGGCCTTCCATCTGTTACTATCTCTTGTTGCCGCAAGCACCTCTTCCACCCTCTGTCTTCAGCCACTCTGCAGGTCCGTCCAATATTTTCTCCCTGGGTCTACCTGGTGCTCTCTTTCCCTCCAGCTTTCCCGTTGTGACCAGGTGCTCCAATTCCCCTTTCCTCATAAAATGGCCTATAAATGTTGTCTGTCTTTTCCTAATCTTCCTTATGAATGATCTTTTCGTGTCTGCCTCCATCAAGACTGTCTCGTTTGTTTTCTTTGCTGTCCATGAAACTCTCAACATTCTTCTTAGAAACTACGTCTCGGCTGCCTCAATCTTGTTCTGGCTTTGCTTGTTGACTGTCCACGCCTCACAACCGTATAACATTATCGGTTCTATATAACATTCAAGAACAATACATTTGCTGAATGCTTCCCAAAATGGCAAAATATGAGACTTACATCTTCCAAAAAAATATAAAAAATGTTTCGAGTAGGCCTACTTAAATCTGAAGAAGAGGACTCGGACGTATAATTTGAATGATTCCATTACTGGAAAATAAGCTTTTCTCTTTGTTTTTGTTTGTTTGATGATCGTGCTCCCATTTTTCCGTTGGATGCGTGTATGCACATTGTTTAGTTCACACTGTGCAGGTGGAATGTTACTGCATAGTTTGCATGCTTCATCTTTGGTGGGTGTGCATACCAGATGTGTTAATGTTTTTATACGCCACTGGACACCGGACATCTCGTTCAGAATCTTTAACGTGCATGTTTTGAGCGAATAGACACGAAGGGGAGCTAGGCACTAAATGGTCAATACATATGTTGTCCTGGGGGAGATGGAAAAAATCTTCATTCTTTACCCACAAGGTGGGAGGTACCCTGGCTGTTTGTTGAGAAAGAGAGAAAAGCATCAGGAACACTCGCTGTAACTCCTTTGATCTCTAAACCACAGCTAGAGTCCTTGATATACACACTAAGGCTTTACTCTTGGAAAACAAAATATACACAAAATGTATGTATTTGTTCAAAAGCATTATCAGTCCACCATCTGCTCTTTGAATGTCCTATCTTTATTACGACATATGTAAATATTAAGTCTCGGTTTTTCCTATGCAGACACTAGAGATATCCTTTTTACAATAAAAATAACGATATCATTTCGGTAGTCCAGCTGATTCTCAGATCCCTCTAGGCAGATTGGTATGAAGAGTTAATTAACTGTTGTATGTTATTATTTGAAACTGTTCTTTCATTGTTCTAAATTATTAATTGTAATTGTTCCCCTTTTTACATTCAAACTCACACTGCCCCCCCCCCCCTTTTTTTTTTTTTCCTCCCTCCATTTTCTTTTTTCTTTTTTTCTTTCTTTGTGTGTGTGTGTGTTCGTTCGTTCGTTGCTTGATTTAACGTCTTTTCGTGTGTGTGTGTGTGTGTGTGTGTGTGTGTGTGTGTGTGTGTGTGTGTGTGTGTGTGTGTGTGTGTGTGTGTGTGTGTGTGTGAAATAACTATTGTGAACAGACATTACATACAAGATTCCTTCCTTCTAAACCACAAAGTAACAAAGCTTATCAAAGTTCAGTCTCAAGGATTGTTTCTCTTGATAGCACGATAGTTTGGTTGGTAGCTGCTTCTTCTTTCTTCGTTTGTCGTCCGCATTGTCAGACTACAAATAGTTGGGTCTGTGGTGTGCACAGTACTGAGGAATGAACAGATACGACGCATATTACACACACACTCACCACACACACACCACACACACACACACACACACACACTCACACACACACACACACACACTCACACACACACACTCACTCACACACACACACACATATACACACACACATACAAACACACACACACACACATACACACACACACACACACACACACATACACACACACACACACACACACACACACACACACACACACACACACACACACACACACATATACAACGGATCCAAACAAGCTGACACAAACACTATCACACAGCCCATGCGTGGAAACGACATGCCGGAACTGTAAGACCATTCGCGGACGACACCATAGCTTATCTTACAGATACATCAGATGCAGACGCTGGTACACTCAGGCAGAATTAGACAAGCTCGGGACGTGGGAGAAGGTATGGAAGATGGAGTTTCACCCCGGCAAATGTAATATGCTTACCATCAGCAGACGGACTAAGATCATACGTCATCAATACATACTACATGGACACATATTAGTCAGTTCAGAGTGCAAAGTACCTTGGCTGCCTTATTACATCTGACTTGAAGTGGAGCGACCATATTAGTACCATCTGTGGAAAAGCAAACAAGACCTTAGGCTTCCTCCGTCGCAACCTCAACATAAGTTCAACATCTGTCAAAGAGAACGCTTACAAATCATTAGTGAGACCCCTGGTAGAGTACGCTTCGACAGTCTGGGATCCGTACCATCAAAAGGACATCCACAGACTCCACATGGTACAACGGAGAGCGGCTCGTTATATTAGTAACAGACACGGCGATAGATCTAGTGTGGATAGCATGTTAGAACATCTTGAGTGGAGACCATCAGACCAACGTCGCAGAGATGCCAGACTCACCATGCTGTACAAGATCGTGAACAACGAAGTAGCCGTAGATAAGAGCGGTATACTTACTCCACCACTACGTAGGACGAGGCATTCTCACCATCTTGCCTTCCAGCTACCATCATACACAAATGACTATCGGAAATTTTCATTCTTCCCGCATACCATCAGGGAATGGAATGCGTTACCGCCAGGGATTGTGTCACTTAAAACATCTGAGGCCTTCAAGGTGCAGGTGTCCCAGCACCAGTTTTGAAGGACTTGCAAATTTTAACTTTTTACCGGTTTTAAAATTTTACATGCGCTCTCAATGGCAGAATAATCAACCAGTTGATTATGGTCATTACTAGGCAGAACCAGAATAAATATTTCTTGTATCTCGCTGACCTCCACATTAAGTTGGGTTCAGTACAGCTTACGCATAATCAGACTTAACCCTTTGACTCACACACCCTATCCACCAGCATTCTGCATTGTCAACCATGCTATCAAAGCAGAAACTTATCCCTTTGAATCACTTTGAATCACTCACCCTATCCACCACTTTTCTGCAAGAAGCTGGTGGATAGGATGGGCAAGCCAAAGGGTTAAGTTTTTGCAGCTGGTGGGTAGGGTGCAGGACTCAAAAGGTTA
>JAPXFY010003867.1:0-2500 GCA_030674185.1 Monoplex corrugatus | reverse complement strand
CTGTTGTTGTTGTTGTGTTGTTGTTGTAGTTGTTGTTTTTGTAGTTATTGGTGTTGTTGTTGCTGTTGTTGTTGTTGTAGTTGTTGTTGTTGTTGTTGTTGTTGTTATTGTTGTTGTTGCTGCTGTTGTTGTAATTTTGTAAAACGTGCAAATTTCAACTTTCTTTTAAGCCGTTGATGTTATATGTGACCATCAGCATAAAACCAGTGCCAACTCGCTGAAGCCCAACACCAGTAGAGACACACAGGCAGTGAGAGTCTCTCTGAGTGATTTTTCACTTTGAAACCGAAACGTACGCCATAGATTCCAACCTTTTTCTGTATACGGACAAATTTTAGCGTACAACTGTCTTCAAAATGTCCAAATTCAAGCTTTTATTCGGTTCAAACTGTCAAATTCGGCTTCTTTTCCGATCAGGTTTGCATACTTTTGATCGAATCAATACACAGTGTAACCTTTACAGGGCCCCACATACTGCACCTCGCTGGAAAAGGTCTTTGTCCTGGTTTTCCGGTTCTGTTCAAGTCACCTAGTAACAGGCTTACTGCTGAATGGAGCTGGAAGTGCTAAAAGACGTGACGTGCTGGTATGACATCATATCAGATCAGACCGTTTTCTAAGAAAAAAAAAAAGAAAAAAAAACTTTCGGACGAAAGGGGGGGGGGGGGGGGGGGAGGGCGGATGTCATTTCGAACGGCAATAGTTTCCATATTTTTCGCTCTATGAAATTCAGTTATGTTCAAAAGGATAAAATAAAAAAGTGTAAATTTATAACATTTACGTATTTTAAACCCTTCCTTCCCCCCACCCCCTCCCCCCCCCCAAAAAAAAAAAGAAAAGAAAAAAGAAAGAAAAAAAACAACAACAACAGAGAACACTAATTTTGTGGCTGATTTTTTTAACTTTCTTTTTCTTATGTTTACTTTGTCTACTTCTGCTACTTTTTCTTCTTATTCTTTGTTTCCATCCGACCTTTTTTATACTTTATATCATGCATTTCGTTCTGTCTTTCCTCTTTATTTTCGTTTCTATTCATTTACTTATTTTGTTTGTGTGTGTGTGTGTGAGGGTGTTTTTTTTTCCTGTCGTTTTCATCCCGAAAAAATTTTGCTTGTCGTTGTGTCTCTATCTCTGTTGTTTTGGTCGTTCTTTTCGTTCTTGTTCCGATTCATCCATTTTCTGGTCAACGCCTGGTACATCTCTTTGGATTATGTGCAAGAATGCATTGATGTGTGTACTTAATTTTATTTTCCTTTTTTTTTTCCCTGTTGATGTATTGTGTGTGTCTTGAAACAGTTGAAGCCCTGATGTGGCTCTATGGGGTAGGCTGGGCTTTAAACAACAATAACAATAAAACTCCATTTTCTACACACACGTACGCACATACATACCGCGGGACACAGACACATACACACACACACACCACACACACACACACACATACACACAACACACACACACACACACACACACACACACACACACACACACACACACACACACACACACACACACACACACACACACACACACACTTAAGGTGCAATCATTTGATGTTCGTTTCCTTGTAGGAGTCTTTCTTCTTCCTCGTCTTCTTCTTCCTCGTCTTCTTTCCTTCTTTTTCTTCTTCTTCTTCTTCTTCTTCTTCTTTTTCTTTTTCTTTTTCTTTTTCTTTTTCTCCTCCTCCTCCTCCTCCCTCTTCCTTCTCCTTCTCCTCCTTTTCTTTTTCTTCTTCTTCTTGTTTATTTGTTCTTTGTTATTACCTTTGTGTGTGTAGGTTGTGCGTGCGTGCGCGTGTGCGTGCGTGCGCGTGTGCGTGCGTGTGTGTGTGTGTGTGTGTGTGTGGTGTGTCCGTGTGTCTGTGTGTGTCTGTGTGTGTGTCTGCGTGTGTCTGTGTGTGTGTGTCTGTGTGTGTCTGTGTGTGTGTGTGTCTGTGTGTCTGTGTGTGTGCCTTGTGTTGTTTATTTGTTTGTTTGTTTGTTTGTTTGTTTGTTTGTTTGTTTGTTTGTTTGTTTGTTTGTTTGTTTGTTTGCTCGTTTGCTTTGGATTCTAATTTACATTTTCTTCTCTTCTTTCCTTTAATTGTTTGCACTGCTTACCCCTGCCCCATCTCGCTCTCTCTCTCTTTCTGTCTGTATCTCTCTCTCTCTCTCTTTCTCTCTCTCTCTCTCTCTCGTTCCTCTCCTCTCTCCCTCTCTTTCTCTCTTTCTTCCCATCTCTCTCTCTCTCTCTCTCTCTCTCTCTCTCTCTCTCTCCCCATCTCTGTCTGTCTGTCTGTCTGTCTGTTCTGTCTCTGTCTCTCTCTGTCTCTCTCTGTCTCTCTCTGTCTCTCTCTCTCTCTCTCTCTCTCTCTCTCTCTCTCTCTCTCTCAATTTCTCACCCTTTCTCTTATCTGTGACTAATCTCTGTCTCTCTGATTCACCTTTCTCTCTTTCTCACTCTCTCTCTTCTTTCTTTCTTAACTTTTTTCTTTCTTGTTTTTGGATCTTCCATTACTGTT
>JAPXFY010003866.1:0-19986 GCA_030674185.1 Monoplex corrugatus | reverse complement strand
TGTAGTGTACAAAAATGTCAAAAACCCAAACAAAAAGGCAAAAGGTAAATGATTAGTGTCAAAATAGTCAAATCAACCCCAAAAAAAAGGAAGGGGTAAATGTGTGGAAAAAAATATGTCAACAACAAAAAAGGCAAAAATGATGTAGGTACAAAAATGAAAACCAACCCAAAGACAAGGCAAGGTAAATGATTATTTTTAAAATATGTCAACTCAACAGCAAGGAAGGAAAAAATGATGTAGTGCAAAATTGTCAAATCAACAGACAAGGCAAGAAAATGATGTAGTGTACAAAATATGTCAAATCAACAGACAAGGCAAGGTAAATGTTGTGAAAAAAAATAGAAAAATTAACCCAACAGAAAGGAAAAGGTAAAGTGTAGTGTAAAAATATGTCAAATCAACAGACGGAAAGGTAAATTTTTTTTGTGTACAAATATGTCAAATAAACGACAAGGCAAGGAAATGAGTAGTTTTACAAAATATGTCAAAAAAACAGAAAAGGGAAGGTAAATGATGTAGTGTCAAATTGCAAATCAACAGACAAGGAAAGGTAAATGAGTGTGAAACAAAATATGTCAAATCAACAGAAAGCAAGGTAAAGATGTAGTGTACAAAATATGTCAAACCAAAACAACAGACAAGGCAAGGTAAATGATGTAATGTAAAAATATGTCAAATAACAGAAAAGGAAGGGTTTTAAATGTGAGTGTACAAATTATGAAAAACCAACAGAAAAGGAAGGGAAAAATGTGTAGTGTACAAAAAATGTAAAATCCAGAAAAGGCAAGGTAATGAGTAATGTACAAAAATGTCAAACCCCCCCCCCAACAGAAGGCAAGGTAAATGATGTGTGTACAAAATATGTCAAATAAACACCAACAGACAAGGCAAGGTAAATGATTTTTGGTACAAAATATGTCAAATCAACCCCAACAGCAAGGCAAGGTAAATGATGTAGTGTAAAAAATATGCCAAATCAACCCAAAAGACAAGGCAAGGTAAAGATGTAGTGTCAAAATAGTCAAAAAAACCATCAACAGACAAGGGGGGGTTTAAATGATGGGTAAAAAATAGTCAAACCAAACAACAGAAAACCCCAATAAAGTTGTTTTGTAAAAAAATAGAAAAATCAACATCAACAGACGGAAAGGAAAAGGGATGTAGTGTACAAAAAATGTAATCAACAGACAAGGCGGTAAATGATTGTGTACAAAAAGTCAAATTTCCCCAAACGACAAGGCAAGATAAATGATGTAGTGTACAAAATTGTCAAATCAAAACCCAACAGCAAGGCAAGGTAAATGATGTAGTGTCAAATTGTCAAATAAACAGACAAGGAAGGTAAAGATGTAGTGTACAAAATTGTAAAACCCAACAGACAAGGCAAGGTAAAGATGTAGTGTACCAAATTGTCAAATCAACGGGACAAGGCAAGGTAAATGTGTAATGTAAAAAATATGTCAAACCAACACCAAACAGACAAGGCAAGGTAAATGATGTAGTGTACAAAATAGGGTCAAACCAACAGACAAGGCAAGGTAAATGATGTAGCGTCAAAAATATGTTAAAACCCAACAGACAAGGCAAGGAAAATGATGTAGTGTACAAAAATACATGACTGCCCTGTACATCCATGTGGACGAAACCTGCATTGAGGTTTGTTGCAAACCCAGCTCTCCAGAATCTGCACGTGACCTGGCTGCTGGGCCGCCTGGCAATGACGGAACTTGCACAGTGAACCCTGCAGACATTAATATAATTACAACCTACTTACAGCTGTTTTTTTACACGAAAGATACTGTGTTAGTGTGTTTACACTGACTTTCTTCCAGCCATTTACAGTGACAAACATAGTGTTAGTGTGTTTACACTGACTTTCTTACAGCCATTTACAGTGACAATGTGTTTGTGTGTTTACACTGACTTTCTTACAGCCATTTAAGTGCAACTACGTGTTAGTGTGTTTACACGACTTTCTTACGCCTTTACAGTGACAACTTTTGTGTTAGGTGTTTACATGACTTTCTTACAGCCATTTACAGTGACAAATATTGGGGTTGGTTTTTTACACTGACTTTCTTACAGCCTTTACATTTGACAACTACTGTGTTAGTGTGTTTTACACTGACTTTCTTACAGCCATTTACAGTGAAACTACTGTGTTGTGTGTTTCCACTGACTTTTTACAGCCATTTACAGTGACAACTACTGTGTTAGTGTGTTTTCACTGACTTTCTTACAGCCATTTACAGTGACATATATGTGTTAGTGTGTTTACACTGACTTTTTACAGCCGTTTACAGTGACAACTACTGTGTTAGTGTGTTTACACTGACTTTCTTACAGCCTTTACGTGACAACTACTGTGTTGTGTGTTTACACTGACTTTCTTACGCATTTACAGTGCAACTACTGTGTTAGTGTGTTTACACTGACTTTCTTACAGCCATTTACAGTGACATATACTGTGTTAGGTGTTTACACGGGACTTTCTTACAGCCTTACAGTGAAAAATTGCTGTGTTGTGTGTCTAACATTGTTGGCCTGACCCAACAGTTAAAAAAGCTGGTGCATCTTTAACTCTTTCTGACTCAACAGTTAACAAGCTGGCAATCTCTAACTCTTTCTGATCAAAAAGTTAACAACAAGTGGCACATCTTTAACTCTCTCTGATCACAACAGTTAACAAGCCGGTACATCTTTTAACTCTTTCTGACCTAACAGAACAAGCTAATACATCTGTAATTCTGATTCAAAAAGCTGGTACATCTTTAACTCTTTCTGAACTAACAGTTAACAAGCTGGTACATCTTTAACTCGTTCTGATCCAACAGTTAACAAAATGCTGGCACATCTTTAACTCTTACTGGACCAACAGTTAACAACAAGCTTATACTCTTTAACTCTTTCTGTCCCAACAGTTAACAACAAGCTTATACATCTTTAACTCTTTGTGACCCAACAGTTAACAACAAGCGGTACATTCTTTAACTCTTTCTGACCCAACCATGTTAACAACAAGCTGGTACATCTTAACTCTTTCTGACCCAACAGTTAACAAGCTGTACATCCTTAACTTAATGGAAACAGTTAGCAACTAGCTGATACATCTTTAACTCTTTCTGTCCCAACAGTTAACAACAAGCTGGTACATCATTAACTCTTTCTAAACCCAACAGCTAACAACAAGCTGGCACTCTTTAACTCTTTCTACCTATCAGTCAGCAAGCTGGTATATGTGTATGCACTTGAATGCATGCTTGTGTGTGTGTGTGTGTGTGTGTGTGTGTGGTATGTGCGTGTATACATGTGAATGTCTGTTGTATGTGCATACATGAAGTAATAAGTTCATCAGTAATATGCCTTACTTACCTTGGTGCAGAAAAGAAGTCATGTAATAATAGCAGTCCGTATTGAACGCATGGTGAGCTGACTGCACTGGTGAAAAACAACGTACGATGGTGAGCTGACTGTACTGGTGACGATAGAGTACAACGGTGATCTGACCGTGCTGGTGACGATAGAGTACAAGTGTGGTGTTGACGGTACTTGTGACGATAAAAGAACAATGGCGAGCTGACTGTGCTGGCGACGATAGAGTACAACGAGTGTTGACGGAACTTGTGACGATAGAGAACAATGGCAAGCTGACGGTATTGTGACAATAGAGAACAATCTGGAGAGGTGTTAATAAAAAAGAAAGTGTTGAAACAGACTGGAAGGCCATGACATAAAACTGGACAACAGCTGTGCACTAGGTAGTGGGGAGGACTTGACATCATTGTCAACTACAACATCAATGTCTACATAAACTGTTTGATACCTACACCTGTAGACTACAACATCAATGTCTACCATAACTGTTTGATACCTACACCTGTAGACTACAACATCAATGTCTACCATAACTGTTTGATACCTACACCTGTAGGACTACAACACCAATGTCTACCATAACTGTTTGATATCTACACCTGTAGACTACAACATCAATGTCTACCATAACGTTTGATACCTACACCTGTAGACTACAACATCAATGTCTACCATAACTGATACCTACACCTGTAGACTACAACATCAATGTCTACCATAACTGTTTGATATCTACACCTGTAGACTACAACATCAATGTCTACCATAACTGTTTGATACCTACACTGTAACTACAACATCAATGTCTACCATAACTGTTTGATACCTACACCTGTAGACTACAACATCAATGTCTACCATAACTGTTTGATACCTACACCTGTAGCTTTGTAATGGGTTCATTTCACAAGCACATCAACATCCACTATAATTATCTATTAACTGTCTTCCTGTCTACATCACTCTCACCTGTCTCACCTGTCGGCGTCACCGGGAACAGTGTTGGCCGCTGCACATGATGTCCTCACAAGTTGCCTCCAGCACTCTCGATCTTGGCTAAGTCTGACCACCTCCTGGAGTTTCTTGCCACTGATGTTTGTGATGTTTCTAGCAAGTGATGCAGGTGGCCGTCCTCTGTTTCTCTTTCCTTCCACTTTACCTTGGAGGACAGTGGACATCAAGTCTGTTCTCTCATTACGGATTGCGTGTCCAACATATTTCAGTTTCCTCCATTGTATGAGTACTAGAAGCTTGCGTGTAGTACCCAACTCATTCAGTATGCTTTCATTTGAGCGCCTATCCGTCCATTTGACCCTCAGCAGTCTTCGGTAAAAACCACAAGCTCTGCTGCTTCCACTCGTCTACATCACTACATCAATGATTATCATCATTTCCCATGTCTAAACCTGTCTACATCACTACATCAATGACTATCATCATTTCCCATGTCTAAACCTGTCTACATCACTACATCAATGACTATCATCATTTCCATGTCTAAACCTGTCTACATCACTACATCAATGACTATCATCATTTCCCATGTCTAAACCTGTCTACATCACTACATTCAATGACTATCATCTTTTCCCATGTCTAAACCTGTCTACATCACTCATTCAATGACTATCATCATTCCCATTGTCTAACCTGTCTTACATCACTACAATCAATGACTATCATCATTTCCCATGTCTAAACCTGTCTACATCACTACATCAATGACATCATCATTTCAATGTCTAAACCTGTCTACATCACTACATCAATGACTATCATCATTTCCCATATCTAAACCTGTCTACATCACTACATCAATGACTATCATCATTTCCCATGTCTAAACCTGTCTACATCACTACATCAATGACTATCATCATTTCCCATGTCTAAACCTGTCTACATCACTACATCAATGACTATCATCATTTCCCATGTCTAAACCTGTCTACATCACTACATCAATGACTATCATCATTTCCCATGTCTAAACCTGTCTACATCACTACATCAATGACTATCATCATTTTCCATGTCAAAACCTGTCTACATCACTACATCAATGACTATCTCATTTCCCATGTCTAAACCTGTCTACATCACTACATTAATGACTATCATCATTTCCCATGTCTAAACCTGTCTACATCACTACATCAATGACTATCATCATTTCCCATGTCTAAACCTGTCTACATCACTACATCAATGACTATCATCATTTCCCATGTCTAAACCTGTCTACATCACTATATCAATGACTATCATCATTTCCCATGTCTAAACCTGTCTACATCACTACATCAATGACTATCATCATTTCCCAAGTCTAAACCTGTCTACATCACTACATCAATGACTATCATCATTTCCCATGTCTAAACCTGTCTACATCACTACATCAATGACTATCATCATTTCCATGTCTAAACCTGTCTACATCACTACATCAATGACTATCATCATTTCCCATGTCTAAACCTAAGATCTGGCTCTGAGTTTTGTATGTTTGTTTCTATTACTTTGTTTTTAACTGCTAAATGTCCATGTTTCAACTACTTCAATGACAACTCTTATCACAGATGTCAGATGTACATTTTCACTCACAGCCAGTGTTAACATAACAACTCTTATCACAGAGTTAGATGTACATTTTCACTCACGGCCAGTGTTAACATGACAACTCTTATCACAGATGAGATGTTAGATGTACATTTTCACTCACAGCCAGTGTTAACATGACAACTCTTATCACAGATGTTAGATGTACATTTTCACTCACAGCCAGTGTTAACATGACAACTCTTATCACAGATATTAGATGTACATTTTCACTCACAGCCAGTGTTAACATGACAACTCTTATCACAGATGTTAGATGTACATTTTCACTCACAGCCAGATGATACAGCCTGTGTTAACATGATAACTCTTATCACAGAAGTGATGCTTGTCCTCCCCACTTGTACTATAATTATGATATGACTGATCAGTGACAGCTTCATCAACACAAAACACTATTCACACAACTATATAGAAATCATATCAATGACAAAATATATCATACACAGACAATCCATTCAATGATTCAATTCATAGAATACCTAGATCACTATGGTCCATATCAATGACAAAATATATTATACACAGACAATCCATTCAATAATTCATAGAACAGATAGATCACTATGATCCACATATATGACATTTGTACAACTCTTTGGATTTTTTTTTCTCTCTTGTTAAAAGGTTATTTATATCAAAACTGAATTCTGTACATTAGTGGTAAAGACATTTTACACAAAATATATACAATGCATCAATTCAAAATGAAATACAGCAACATCTAGTTTTCAAACATATAGAATTGTGCATCTTTCCACTGGCGACATCTATTTTTCAAACATATAGAATTGTGTATCTTTCCACTGGCAACATCTATTTTTCAAACATATAGAATTGTGTATCTTTCCACTGGCAACATCTGTTTTTCCAAACATATAGAATTGTGAATCTTCCCACCTTTTATCCTTAACCCTTTGATTCCCGCACCCTATCCACCAACTGCAAAAACTTAACCCTTTGATTTCCTCACCCTGTCCACCTGCAGGAAGCTGGTGCACAGGTTGAAGGAATCAAAGAGTAAAGTTTTTGATTTGTTAGCTTGGTTGACAATGCAGGATGCTGAGGGACACGGTGAGTGAGTCAAAAGGTTAATGACACAGTTATGTTGTGTTACAGTTGTCTAACTTATATTCCATGTTGACAAATAAGAACAAGACACTCAGTCAAATAACAATGTACATGTTGTGTTACAGTTATCTAACTTATATTCCATGTTGACAAATAAGAACAAGACAGTCAATAACAATGTACATGTTGTGTTACAGTTATCTAATTTATATTCCATGTTAACAAATAAGAACAAGACAGTCAATAACAATGTACATGTTGTGTTACAGTTGTCTAACTTATATTCCATGTTAACAAATAAGAACAAGACAGTCAATAACAATGTACATGTTGTGTTACAGTTGTCTAACTTATATTCCACGTTGACAAATAAGAACAAGACACTCAGTCAATAACAATGTACATGTTGTGTTACAGTTGTCTAACTTATATTCCATGTTGACAAATAAGAACAAGACACTGTCAATAACAATGTACATGTTGTGTTACAGTTGTCTAACTTATATTCCATGTTGACAAATAAGAACAAGAGACTCAGTCAATAATAATGTACATTCAATATTAGGTACAATTACAAGATTTTTGTTTCTTTCGTTAATTCCACTGACTTGTTTTGTACATCATCTCTTTTTCTGTCTTTCTTTTCTTTTCTTCTTCTTTTGCTCTTGTTCTCTTTTTTGTTCTCTTTTTCTTTTTCCTTTTTTTTTCTTTTCTTTTTTTCAATCATTTTCTTCAGCTCTCTTTGATTTTTCCTTAATTAAAGTTCACACCAGCTCTCCTCCCCTTGGTCCAGCTCCAGTCAAGAGGATGAGAAAGAGGAGGGGAATGGAAGGAGAAGGGGTGGGGGGGATGTCAAGATTTACAGGGATAGCAGGAGAGTGAATATAATTATTCCCTTCCTGACTCTTTCTATATTAGTTGTGACTGTGTTTTTCTTTGTCAGCTTAGTGGTATTGCCAGCTGTTTCAACTGTTTGGCTTATTTGTTGTTCATGGGTTGGAAACTAACATGCAGACTGTTCCATGATAACATTGATGGATTTATTGTGTAAAGATAAAACTGGCTGATTTATTGTCCTCTGACTGCAAATGATGGACCAAAATACAAGCTATCTGAAGATAAATTGGGCTCCTTTTTTTTTTTTTGGTCTGTTGACTGGAATATTTTCACTCAAAACAATGCCATTTCAAAATACGATTGACTCATTTTATTGTCCTTTGGCTGAAATTCAAACAAAATTGGCTAATCATATTGTCTTTAGCGTAAAAACCATGGACTCTCAACATAAAATTGGCTCCATTCATGTCCGTTAGCTTTCCTGGAAAATGATTATCCACAAAAACATGTTATTTCACAATCAAACTGGCTCATTTTATTGTCCTTTGGCTGGAATTCAAAATCAAACTGGCCAATCTCACTGTTTTTGACTAGAAATCATGGACTAGAATATATGCTGTTTGAAGATGAAACTGACTCCATTTACTCTCATTTGGCTAGAAAATGATCCCCCAAAATACATTCTACTGCAAAATGAAACTGGCTCATTATATTGTTCCTTTGGCTGGAAACCATGGACCAAAATACATGCTGTTTGAAGCTAGAATTATTCCTCTCCCTTACTACAGAGTGGCCCAGAGAAATTATCCAGTCTGTTAGATGTGGAACCGGACTGGGTGTGGGTGGGGGTAACAGGGGGTGGGGGCGGGGTGGGACATGGAAGCTGCTTGGACTGAAGACGAGGCCTGGAAACTGTAAGGGATCTGCGCTGGCTCAGGTGTAGCTGATGGCACGGCATCATCTCCTTCACCTCACCTAGTCCTAACATCTTCCCAGTTTTCTACCTGCAAACAACAGACACAGAATGAAGCATTGACTGAAAACTGTCTCCACTCATCACACATTCCCCAAGACTAAAATGCAGTCTATGCATGTACCCAATTAGCAATCCCAAAAGTAAGTAACGCTTTATAGAACACGAACATGTGAATGGATCAGCAAGGCAGAAAATGATAGAAAGCAAAGGAACAAGGCAGAAACAAAGAGAATAACAGAAAACAGTAAATTTCTAGCACAGAATTTCCAGAAGGTGGGGGAATGTCATTTATACTGAAAGAACCCCCAGAATCACTACAGGGGCAAAAACATTCAAATATCTTATAACAATACAAGGGCAAATATATAAATAAAGAGTTCTTAGAACCATAAATTGGCCAAATACTTGCAACAGGAAACAGTAGCTAAACAACACACTCCAGCAAATACAATAATGACATGTTTAAAATCTTTCACTCTCAATCCATCCACATACACGCACACACACACACACACACACAAACAAACATGCACTCTCATATTCATAGACACACATCACCATACAAATGAATATAAATGATACATTATCTTGCACACACTTTCTACAGCTCTCTATTTCACATACACATACTGTCAACAAATACACAAAAAATGTAAGTATTTTGACACTTTACCTTAATGCAGATGTAGCTACTGGCATGGCGTGGTCCTTCATCTCCCTAGTCCTAAAGTCTTCCCACTTTTTTTATCTGAAAAGAAAAATACAGAATGAAAACATTAAGATGACAGTCCACTGTATCCTTGTGTAGTACTGTAGACACTGTGAACCAGTTCAACCCAACAGAACCAAGTTAAAATGAGTGTAGTGATTATTAGGAAAACACTATCAATGGTTTACTGTCATCATTCCCTCATCCCTCCATCACATGATTAGCATACCACTCTAACAATAGCTACTCCAAACAGTGTGTGTCTGGGGGAAAGTCTGCAGATTTGACCTACTTTTTGGTGTTTTTCAACTCGTCATATTTTGCGATGTGTGAAAGAAAATGTAATAAAATCTACTGCAATAAAAAGATTGGTGTTTCGTTGTTTGAATGATGTACTTGTTTAGACTAATACTCATTTTTATATGTTTTATTACATGTTCATTCGCCCTACCTTAGCGAGTTCGGCCAGCTGTCTTAACGCCGATTGCCTTCTGTTTACACTACCCTTACTTACTGCTCTGTCGCATCGCGTGAGTGGTTAGATCTAAAAAGATCGCCCAATGAAATGAAAGAAGACATCCAGAGCCTTATTTCATGCCCATTTTGTCACGATCCATGCTGTCAATGTGTAAAAATTCAAGCAATAAAATGTTCAAAATAGAATTTCTACTGTAAAGACCTGATTGCCCACGCTCATAATACATCAGTTTGTAGATCAGACTTCCCTCTACAATATATGACCAAAATGTTGTTCCATTATCACTTCCACGTGAAGCGGCAAGCGATCAAAAAGACCGAAGTGTACCGCTCGTCGCGAACATTGTTAGCCGCCATGGCCGACGCGCATGCTGAATTGTCGGTCACCAATATGACCGAAATGTGACACCGACTGCTTCAGTATCGCAGTCAGGTCAACTGTTCGCGCATGTTGGTAAGTTAATTCTTTATTGTTTTTGATTTTATTAATATTTTGTTGTTCTGTGAACTTTTTATGAGCCGACACTGTTTGAAACAAGATGGTGTGGAATCGTGCCAACAACACAAACTCGACGTTGTGGGCTGGTCCGAAAAATGACTGACTTATTTAAATTTATTGGTGCTAACTCACCTTCATGATAAAAGTATTATGAGAAAGAGACTTTTCACTTATTTCATTCATGTATTTAGTAAAGAAAAGCATTCATTTCAAGGATTGAAGGGTTTTTATTTGGTCACGTGACCTGAGCTTGTGCAGTACTTTCGGTTTCACAGTTCTTCCAATGTGGTCGCAATTAATCATCAGATGAATCAGTTAAGCTTCAGCAAAACAAAACTATAGCATAGGTCTACGTATATAATTAGATCTATACTCACATTTTGTTCAGAATTTCTTACAATTATATGAATGTGCACTGTGAAATAAATGTGTAATCACAAAATTTGTTGCCAGTAAATGAATAACAAACTGAACACATTCTCTTATTGATTCAACTTGTAAGCTGAAAATTTAGCGATGTGACAATACTGGACAATTACTGAATTTGTCTGCAAACTGGTTGACATAGAAACATGACTTAGAGAACAATAACAACAGGAAATGTGGCTGTTTTCAGCTGATGAAACCTACAACCGACTGAGGAGAAGCTTTCTGCCTGGAAGGGAAGACCACCATTGTTGCCAGCTGTACGCGTGACTAACCGTCTCCTGCTGCAATTAAGAGGATCTCAGTTGGAAGGAAAGAAGTACAGTGGAAACCTGATATAACAGGGATGATGGGACCAAATCAAAATCCCTGTTATATCAGATCCCTGTTATATCAGATATCAAGGGAAATAAGGACTGATCAACTATCCCTGTGGAATTTCGAACTGATGGCAAATCTCTGCGAGCGATGCTTGCTTTTTCTCGACAGCCTGGATGATCTCATATTTCTTCTCAATTGAAAGGCATTTTCTTTTACGTTTGTTGTCAGCGGTGGCCATTATGAGCAATAGCAATGAGAATCAGAATCAACAAGAAAGCTAAGAAAATAGAAAGATAAACAGTAGATCTAGGCCTAGATCTGGTCTGGTGTAAGTGTGCAGTAAGCTTACAAACTGAATGATGGCGCAGTCAGTCACTGACTCAGTGGCCTCAGGCCTACACGCTTGCGCGCGCATTACGCTCACATTGCGAAGCGTTCTTTCAGTGTACAGTACACAGTATACCAAGGCTAGCCTAGATCTAGATCTAGGCCTACTGCATGGCATGCTGAGTCTAGGCCTAGGCCTTTCTGCTGCAGAGCCCGTCTCGGCATCCCTGCTATAACAGATCGAGCCCTCTTGTCTCCCTGTTATTGCCGATAAGTTTTAATAGAAACAAAGAGGAAGAAAAAATGGGGATTGAAAAAAGCCCTGTTATATCCGGATTCCTGTTATAACCGGTCCTGTTATAAATGGTTTCCACTGTATCAAAACAGTACTGCAATTCTGCCTCTAGGATTACATGGGTTGTCAGCAAATAAAAAAAGGCTGTCTAAAACTGACAGGGTTTTTGGATGATCTCAGGCTAGTTCTTCAACACCATCTCCTCACAGAAAGACCTATCCCTTCTGCAGACTGTCTTGTGGCTGCCTGTTCTGCTACTGCAACTCATCCTGAAGGAGATATATCTGCTGCTGACATGAATGAAGACACTGTTGAAGCAGCCCTATTTCAGTTCACCAAGCAGGGCCAGTGGATGGCTGTTTATTTTGTAGAAAGATTCTGTATATTGGACAGGTGTTGGAGTTAAAGGAGAATGGCAGCTGGGCGTCAGTCCGGTACCTGAACAGGTCAGGGGTCACACGGACTGTTTCTGCTGGCCTTCACAGGAGGATATTTTTGAAAACACACATGCTGAAGATGTTTTCTACTGGGACTTTGATTGTCTTCCAGTTAGCAATGATGGCCAAATTTGGCGAGCAGATGATGTGGAGGAAATCACCGCTGCATACACAAAAGTGTCATCCGTCTACTGTGAGTATGCAAATTGCCACAAAGCAAGCGGTATGGCTGACATATGTGCAACCATCCATGTTATTGCAAATGCACCAAGTATCACTTGTTGATTCCTGGGATTGTGACCTGTTAATTGCAAGTGACAGATCTCAGCTAATTACCGTATATCACACTTTGTCAGTTAAGACTCAGACTAGTTATTATTTCAGAGCACAGTGGCCAGAACTGTTGTCTAGTCTGCTCACATTTATTCTGTTTCAGTGAATTCCCAAGTACAAAACAAAAATGTTACTTAGTTGAAGCTACAGCAAGTCCACCTGAGACTGTGGTTTATCCATCTAAAGTGCAGTGGCTACAACAGCGTCACCTTGCCATGTTGTGACGATTCCTGTGTACTGTTAATGGAAATTTTGGGGCTTTTTAGTCCACACACATTTATTACATGGATGATCTGTGGACAGGAACAATGACAGCCATGCTACATGTAATTGTGATATTGATCATCTGCTGCTTTAGATATTGACAGGCACTTGAAGTCAAAACACTATCCAGATGGGTGACTGAGTTTTGCGATTTGTGAGTATTAAGAAAATTATTAACCCTTTGACTCCCGACTTCCTCACCCTATCCACCAACTTCTTGTAGGAAGCTGGTGGATGGGGTGAGGAATTCAAAGGGTTAAGTTTTTGATTTGATATCTCTGGTGACGATACAGAATGCTAGTGGGTAGGATGAGGGAGTCAAAGGGTTAATCAATGTCAAATAAATGTGAATTTTTTTCATTTTTACAGTTTTGAAAGTCTGCTGGTTGAGTGTGTCTTTTTTTGCTGAATCCAGTGATACCAAAAGCATTTTTCTAGCTCAATGGAAAGCAAAGTTATGAAAATGTGTCTCCGGCATGCTTTCGTGTTAAATACTTTGTATCAGTTGGGCATTGGCAAAAACCCTGATAAGTGATATTTCTGGTTTTTGATAGCAAATTTTATCACTTTCCCTGTATAAGAACTACCTGAAAAAAATCAAACATCATCTATGCATCAGGAATGTCAAGAAAAATGCAAAACTGATCAGAAAATACACATCAGTTCTGTTGTATAGCCTGCTGAAAATGACAATTTTGTTGATTTGCGATTTGGCGCAGAAATGCGCGTGAAAATTAAATCTTTAAAAATTCGCAACTTTTTTCCTAATTGAGATACAGAAATGCTGTTGGTATCATTAGAATCACAATAAAAAGATCTGTTTATTGTAATAGTTTAAAAAATCTATAGGTAAATCTCAAAATCTGTTTGGAGTAGCTACTAACAATATACACAATACTCTGGTGAAGAAGCAAGTACTATACAATCCATGCTATAGCAAATCTTTTTTCCCAAACTGACCACATGATTATGTAACTGCATACAACCATCTTCAAAAAGTGGCTTTACTGTAATAACTTGGTCTAAAATCATGAAAAGAAAAAAAAACTCTCCAAAGATCACCAAAAAAAAAAGTAGGCTAACAGGCCTATCATAACAAACACTGAAACAGCATCAAACTCTGACCACATCAGGTAGACTGCCACTAGTGCCAGTATATTGTAGTAATTATCTTGGCATAACAAACTTCACAGACACCAAGACTCAGAAACTAACAAGTGTGTATGACCATGTCTTTCCTCATTGTAGACTACACATATGTAGGCCTAATATGTATACTTTTTCATGGTCTCTTCCATTTAAGTGTTACATTTGAATATTTACACACAAACACAAATCCTGCATTACATTTTTTTAGCTACAGCATTCTGATACTTTTGCCATAGGCAAACCTGAATTCTACTGAAGCAATTATATTTTTAACAAAAGGTTGCAGAACAAGCTCTTGTCTGATCAACAACTGATCCTCTGCCATTGAGCAGTCATGAAAAGAACTGCTGTGGTTATACATTTACTGAACAATTTTGCATCAAACAGTAGTAATATATCCAAATATAACTAAACAGCACATTGCAGCAAACCACACAGTAGTGACATGTTTAAATTCTTTCACTCCCAATCCACACACCATGCACAAAAACACACACACAACCGTACATTCTCTTGCACTCTTTCTAACGCGCGCTCTTTCACATACCCAGATTCTCTCACATACATAAAAGTAAAGTGGTTTAGTACTTTACCTTACTGCCTGTACTGGTCTTTGGTTCATACTGCTGTCCAGGTGTCTCCATTTCACTGGTACCACTTCATTTTCTTTTCTTTGAGTCCGTTTGTATTGTTGTACTTATTTCATAACCGCTTCCTCCGTAGCCCCTTTTTCAGATTTTTCTACTTTCAAATTGTGCCCTTGTCGTTTTTTTTATTTCTATTTTTTATCTTCACTTCATTTTTTTCATTATCAATATCATCATTTTGGTACTACTATGACTTGATTTGGCAGGTGTCCATGAACTCATTTCCACCTCTCCTTGTTCAACATCTTTATTTTGACAGTTGCACCTTGCTCAATTACAATCATTTTGGTTAGAAGATAAACTACACACTGAGGCAATGTAACAGAAATATTACTAATGTGTACTTATACAAATCACAAGCTTTCTCAAGTTTCTGGAAGATTTACACTGAAAAAGAAGAATGCGTGGGAGGCAAGTTATGAATTTAGGAAATTTATCCATTTTGTATTCTGCTAACTCGATTCTTTTCAGGCAAACTACTTCTGCATTTCTAATATTTGCAATACAGTATCACTATCAATAGCATACTTAACTAAAATAGTATTATCACTATATTTGGCAGTACCAATATATGGCACGGGATAACAAATTCATATGCCTAAATTTAAAAGTAGAAGTAGTAGTCGAGGGCTGGCTCAAAGCCTAGGCCTTTCGGCCTTTTGACGACGTATCTTTCATGTGTTTACGCTTTTCTTTGGGGTCTGAAAAGCATGCCTTAATATTCGTACTTGAACAAATATGCTTTAGTCTATTTTTTTAAATAAAATCTTGAATTCTGCGTCATCGCCCAGGAAATTTTTGAATTTGTCAATGCTGTTAGTAAATTTAATTTCAAAAGGAATTGTATTCCACAATTTAACAACTGTTAAAAAAACAAAACACTCTTTTGTTAGTATTTCTTTAACAAATATTTTACCTTCAGCATTCCTTGTTAAACTACCTTGTGAAAAGGAGAAAAATGTTTCAACTTGTAATTTATCCATCCCATTCATTATTTTGTATACCTGTATTAAATCCCCCCTAACCCTCCTACCTTTCACTTTCAGTGAATGAAGTTTTAAAAACTTAAGCCTTTCTTCTTCATATTTTTACACTCAATAAGTAACCTAGTTGCCATTCTTTGTACATTTTCAATCAGTTTTGACTGTCTTATCAGATATGGATTCCAAACAAAAGCCTTATACAACATTAAAAATGTATGTTTATTCATGTACGAAAATGTTCTTTTGATAATTCCTATCATTTCGTTAGCCTTATATACTACTCTTTTAATGTGCGGGCTTAAGGATAATTCACTATCAAATGTAACTCCAAAGTCTTTTTCCGTTTCATACACACTAGGCTAATTTTCTGTACATCATTTCCGATTTTCATAAAATACTCTCATCTATTATTCTTCTTACCAACATGCATTACATGACATTTTGATACATTAAAATATTGATTCCAAGTATCTGACCAGTTTTGTAGCATTAGCAAGTCCTGTTGAATTAAATTAACACTGGGAACCTTGTCATATAGTTTTGTATCATCAGCAATAATTGTGCAAGTAAAGTGCAGTGAATCAGGTAGGCCTAAGTCATTTATAAATACTGTAAACAGGATTAGACCCAACACACTACCCTGTGGGATCCCGTTTTTTACTTTTGTTTCTTCTGATTCAGCATTTTCTACCCTTATCCTCTGCTTTCAATCATACAAAAATATTTGAATCCATTTGAGTGAATTTCCTGTAATACCATAAGATGCAAATTTTTTTTAGCATCATACAAACGGTAATTTGATCTACAAAGCACCCTGGTTTACCACATGTCCTTGTAACACTAAGGTCACGTGAACGTACAGCTCTACACGTTCACGTGACCTTGGTGCTACATAGCTGGCTTTAAAAACACACAATTCACACAGGCTGATAGATCTCACAGTATGCAAGTAAATTTCATTGCTAAATTAATGTTGTATCTACTCAATCCTAAAGTAGTCTGCCTAGGCAGTAGCTGGTCTATTAACTTCTAAGTCAGTTCTGTCAATATCAAAACTATCGACTCATCATCAATCAGGTGATCACAGTGAATCGAGTGATCATGAGTGAAGTTTTCCAGGTCAAACTGCAGATCAATTTTGGATTTTCTATCCACATACAGGCATAAAATATACATATTATATGTATAGACTGAAAGATAATCATTAATGTTTCATCATTTGTGCTGGTCTATAACTTCTAAGTCATTTTTGCCAATATCAAAACTGTCGACTCATCATCAATCAGGTGATCACGCCATCACGGTCATTGTGAATGTGAGTGAAGTTTTCCAGATCAAACTGCTGATCAATTTTGGATTTCCTCACCATATACAGACATGGAATATACATATTATATGTATAGACAGAAAGATAATGTCTCATCATTTGTAATTACATAAACTAAACCGTTAATTCACCGACAATAAATGTATAACACAAGTTATTTGTTCACAAATACACGAAACGCAGCTCAGGTACCTTCAATGGCGGATGAGAATGACGTCAACACCGAAAGTATCCTTTTACTATGAAATACTAATATGGCGATCTACCCAAATAATTCCATTGAACAAAATAATGCAACCAATTCTGAATCTTGTAAATCTGTTTAAAAAATATTGCACTTTTTTTCCTGTTCATTTGTGGAAAGAGAATCGGAGGGCAGAAGTAAGGAAAGGAGCTTGAAAAAAGGGAGAGTAAGGAGTAAGAGAGAGAATTACAGTCAAGGAAAGTGCTGCAACTTCCAGCTTCCCAATGAAAATCTAAGCAGTTACACATGCTGTCAAAATCTACATTTAACTAGTGAAGTGATCATGCAATGTCTAGACTGCAACGTTTCTTCAATAAAATAACAATTATTGTGGGATCATTGAAGTTTATTGTAACATATACGAAAGTTGTATAAAAAGACGCAATGAAGCCTCATGGGAAAAGCAGACGCCGCCTCCATTCACATTCGCCTTTCCCTTTCCCCTAGGGATAGGTTTTCGGAACTCAGACATTTTCCAACAATTTTTTTTTCCACTAAAGCATCCATTTTTAAATATCCATGCAGAATCATGTCTAATGTGAGAGGATGAAAACATCTCATCAGTAATTACATACATATGATAATACTTACGTAATTTTGATTCCAATTTATCTAACACCCTTTTCACTGCCATGAATATTTTTTGCTCAGTGAAACTATTGGCCAAGGGTTTTTTGGCTGTGGAGGGTAATAATTAACAAAAAATTCTAGCATAAAAACTACTGAAGGAAAGTATATAAAACCTATGGTTTTCTGAAAGGGAATTGAACACTTTTCATTTATGATATTGTAACTTTATTTTATCTAATGTTTTTATAGCACATGGCCTATGAAGTTGAAAATTTTTTTTTTTCCCTTGCATTTTGTGATTTTGTGTCACAGCATGCCTGTTGTAACACCTAAAAGTCCTAGATGTAAGCATGAAACACACACACACACACACACACACACACACTCTCTCTCTCTCTCTCTCTCTCTCACACACACACACACACACACACACACAAACACATGAGAGAGAGAGAGAGAGAAATGCACACACACACCACACATACACCTAAGTACAATCAGTACCTATTACTAGTATTTGTATCACACACACACACACACACACACACACACACACACTGCCACGCCCACTTCACACTGGGCAGATTACACGCGCACACAACCTAACCGTCAGCGAAGTTGGCCACAGCACAAGACAATAGGTTATGACGTCAGTCTCTGCCCTGTCCTCTCGCTTGGACTGCTGAGCTATCAACAATCGTTGACCAAGTGAAGGTGTGTATTCGTGTGTTGGGCGTAGCTCGCCGAGTTGTCATTGTCGGTGCTCTCCGACGTCGGTTCTTGTATCTCTTCTTCATTTTCCCTCATTTCACTTGATTCACTGGACTGTCCGTCACCTTGCTGGTGGTCTGGGTCATCTATATCCTCAAATTCTGTTTCTAGTTCTGCTCTTTCTTCTCTGTCAGCGTTCGCTCGCACAATCGGAGCGATGTTGACGTCGGCACCGACACGCCGCACTTCATCGCCTTCATCTTCCTCGTCCAGAGAATTATCTGACGATGCTTCGCCATACATCTTGAGAAATTCTATATCTTCCATCATTTCTAAAACTACATTAGGATCTTTCCAGTGAAAATCCGAAAATCCTTGGGTGTATGCTTTCTTTTTCCCGAGCTTGGGCCTGGTTGTGATTCGTCGTCTGCCATCTTGAAAAGTCGAGTGAAAGTGACAGTTGGGTGGGTCACTTAACCGAGTTCTTTGACCAATGCCCATTGAGATACCACTTCAAACTTCATGAATATTTGAAGCTGATACACCAAACTTTCTGATTGGAGCAAATGGGGGAACCCCTGTCTAAAATTGGAGATGTGAAAAATCATGAAATGACGATGACTGACTAGTCAGTCATGGGGCATTTTGACGCACACTTTAGCATAATTGACTAGTCAGTCATGGGGCACTCAAGAGGGTAAAATTCAACCAATGAGGGTATTATGTTGTATTAGTACAAAAGCAAATGACTGTGTGTGTGTGTGTGTGTGTTGTGTATGTGTGTGTACATAGTAATAATAATAATGATAATAATAACAATAATAATTTCAATGACATCTATAAGGCACCAAATCATAAAAAGAAATTAAAAACCAAAGTGTCATTGTGTATCTTCTGTGTGCTGTGTGGAGTTCATGTGTCAACATTGTCTTTTTCATATGTGTAAAAAAAACCAAAAAAAAACAACAACTATGTGCTACAGAAATGCAACAAATTATCATTAGCTTTCACCAATACATGAAGCTTACAGAAGGCATTGGATTCCACTTAACTCATTAGGGCTATGTCATACACATTCATTTCTTTTGTTTGTTTGATGGGAGTGAAGTAAAGCACGTACAGTTAAGACGTTTTGTGGGTGGATTCCACAAGAAGTTGATGACTGCCGTACATAGCAGTAGGGCATTTTTATCGTATATTTAGCACCATGACGTACCTCCTGATATGCCAAACTATTGATTTTTTTTGCACCTACTACTCGTATGTGGGACTTACATCAAAATAACTGTGCGATGTAAGACTGGAATCATTTAACACAGTTTTCTCCCTTACCCCATGTTCAGAACAATTACTAGGAACCGGCATCACGTAATATATCATGAG
>JAPXFY010003865.1:2500-7500 GCA_030674185.1 Monoplex corrugatus | reverse complement strand
TCTTAACTTGCAGTCAGTCGAACAGCACTGGGAGCTGAAAAGGTGACTAAGGGTCTATCTAGGGTGTTTTGACTTTTTCTCAAAATTGATTTCTGTAAACTATAATCTATCCTCCACAGACATTGTTTTCTTGAAAAAAAATATTATCATTCAATTTAAAATGGTATTCTAATGCACTGATCGCAGCAGAAAGAACGCAATTTCCTATCAAAAGTACCTATTTTTGTCTCTTATTATGAACTGTAACCTGTACAGTACCCGCACATGTAATATACTGACAGAAAGCTCTTTGTGCACCTTTCAGATAATGACAGAGAAAATTAGAAACAAACTGGGTCAAAGCCACCAAATAAAGAAATTTAAGGAAAATGTGTAAGAGAGCGCACAAACATTTTAGTGGCCGTTTTCTCAAAATGACCGTCATACAACTTAATGACTTTAAACATACGTAACTGCTACATTTTTTTGAGTACACGCTTTATTCAAGTACCAAAATAATCAGAAGAATGTACACTTTCCAGTGATATGTATATCACAAAATGCCCAAAATGCTAGTTAAGACTGATTTCGTGCTGGCAGGTCACATTTTTTTTCCGCAATGCTGTGAGACAGCACCAGGTAAGACCCAGGGAGAAAATGTTGGGCAGACTTAGAGAGTGGCTGAGGATAGGGAGAGAGGGTGGAAGACGTGTTTGCAGCGACAAGGGATAGATTCGTAAGGAGGTCCATGATCGTCAGCGCCCTGCGGCAGGGCACATGTGAAAGTGCAATGGAGATGACATTGATGATACAATGACGCTTCCTTTCTTATTGAGACTCATTGGAGAGAAAGGCTGATTTCCCAGGTCCCTTCCCTTGAAAGCCAGTCAGTCTTATTGTCTTGCTAAAACAAAATGGGTGGCGCTGCACTATGGCGACGCCTTTTTAAGCAGAGAGCAGCCAGAGTTTCACATAGTAAATCCATTGTGGCTGACCAGTCGCCGTGGTGTAGTGGTTAACGCAACAGACTACTGACTGGAAGAGAGTGGGTTCGAATCCCATCAGTACCTTCAAAAATCATTGTGGGATTTTTCGGCTCCAACCGGCTCCTACCCAGAGCTGGACGTGCTATAAGCTCATTGGGAAGACTGGAACCACACAGTCGAGTCTCATCCACTTCACGGATGCGTCATTGAGGGTGTTGCTCAAATCTTCTGACCAGCACCGCAGATGTCTGTATCTCTCAGGCCTGGTTGACGCCAGGATATACTATGATAGTAAGCGTAGAGTACAACCCTGTCACGCAGTCTCAATCCTAGATGGAACTCCATAGCATCATGATTATCATCCACATCGACATCATCATCATCGCAAAATAAAAACTGTTCCAGCTTCTGTGGCCATTGAAGTGGTGTAGAAAATGGGACAGGAAAAAAAAAATAGGTGAGCACAAAGGTAACCTTCCTGAGTGCAATGATCCTTAAAAAAATCCATTGTGGCAAAAGACACGAATATGAACATGAAGATATGAATATAAATAATACGATGATGCAGTGACAGTCCATTTCCGATTGAGACTGCGTGACAGGGCTGTGCTCAACGCTTACATTCATAATATTACTTCGCAGTGACCAGCACCGAGATATACAAACACCTGATGTGTTGGCCAAGGTATTTCGGCAAACACTGTCAATAATTTAACCCTTTGACTCCCGCATCCTATACACCAGCTTCCTGCTGCAGGAAGCTGATGGATAGCCTGAAGGATTCAAACAGTTAAGTCTTTGCACTGCTAGCATGGTTGACAATATAGGATACTGGTGGACAGGGTGCGGGATTCAAAGGGTCATACTATGAAGTGGATGAGACTCGATTGTGTGGTCCCAGTCTTCCCGAGAGCACGCTCAACTCTAGGCAGGCCAAGGTTGCCTGACTCTTTTGGTAGAATCGTGGACTCAGGATCTGCTGTTTCGAGTTCAATTCCAGCCCGCAACAAAAACAAAACAAAAACAAAAACTGGCCTGTTCACCAGTCACCGTGGTGTAGTGGTTAACGCAACGGACTACCGATTGGAAGGTTGTGGGTTCGAATCCCCATCAGTCCTTTCAAAACTATATCACTGTGGGATTTTTCGGCTCTAACCGGCTCCTACCCAGAGTTGGGCGTGCTATGGGCTCATTGGGAAGACTGGGACCACACAGTCGAGTCTCATCCACTTCAAGGATGCGTCATTGAGGGTCTTGCTCAAATCTTCTGATCAGCGCCGCAGGTGTCTGTATCTCTCAGGCCTGTATGACGCCAGGATATATTATATAATAGTAAACGTAGAATATAGCCCTGTCACGCAGTCTCAATCCTAAATAGAACTCCATAACATCATGATTATCATCCTCATCGCCATCATCACCATGATCACATTGTAAAACCTGTGCCAGCTTCTGTGCCCATTAAGATGGAGCAGAAAATGGGACAGGGCAAAAAGAACAAAACAAGAACAAAACAGAACAAAAAACTGGCCTGTTCACTGTACATCTTGATGCCTCAAGCATTCTAATGGTGTGTCAGTTTTGTGTTTGGACCATCCTGTTATCCACACCCTCTCTATTTGAAGAACTCGCCAATAATCATATACTGTTTTGTACAGGTTCACTTAGTCTGCCCGAAAACTGCTGGCAGATGTGGGCAGAACACATATGGAGTTGCTCGATTCGGATGTGTCCGTCTTGAACAGTTTCCACAAGTTCAAGTCCATATATGCCAGGCGGCAACCGTTTGGGATTACAAAATCGTTTGAGTTTGCGTGTGTGTGTGTGTGTGTGTGTGTGTGTGTGTGTGTGTGCGTGTGTGTGTGTGTGTGTGTGTGTGTGTGTGTGTGTGTGTGTGTGTGTGTGTGTGTGTGTGTGCGTGCGTGGTGTGTGTGTGACCGTGTGTATGTTTATGTGTGTGTGACCGTGTGTGTGTGTGAGCGCGTGCGCGTGCGTGCGTGCGCGCGTGCGTGCGTGCGCGCGGCGCGCGTGTGTATGTGTGTGTGTGTGTGTGTGTGTGTGTGTGTGTACGTGTGTGTGTGTGTGTGTGTGTGTTTATGTGTGTGTGTGTGAGCGCGTGCGTGCGTGTGTGTGTGTGTGTGTGTGTGTGTGTGTGTGTGTGTGTGTGTGTGTGTGTGTGTGAGCGCGTGCGTGTGGGTGTGTATATGTGTGCGTGTGTGCATGTGTGTTTACGTGTGTGTGTGCGTACGGGCATGTGTGTTTATTTGTGTGCGTGCACGTGTGTGTATATGTGTGTGTGTGTGTGTGTGTGTGTGCGTGCGTGCATACTGTGGTGTGTGTGTGTGTGTGTGTGTGTGTGTGTGTGTGTGTGTGTGTGTGTGTGTGTGTGTGTGGGTGGGTGGGTGTACGCGAGCGTGTACGCGTGTGTGTGACATTGTTTGCGTGAGAGCGTGTATGCGTGTGAGTGTTGGTATGTGTGTGGTGTGTGTGTGTGTGTGTGTGTGTGTGTGTGTTTGTGTGTGTGTGTGTGTTTGTGTGCGTGTGTGTGCGTGTGTGTGTGTGTGTGTGTGTGTGTGTGTTTTGTGTGTGTGTGTGTGCGCGTGTGTGTGTGTGTGCGTGTGTGGGTATGTGTGTGCGTGCGTGCGTGTCGAAGTATGTATGTGTGTGTGTGTGCGCGCGCGCGCGTTCATACGTGTGCGTGTGCGTGCGTGCGTGAGCTCACGCATGCTTTTGCGTATTACAATTTTCCACACACATTCATTACAAAAACAGCATGGTGCCATCAAGTAGAGACTGATAAAGTACCGACATCAAGATGTATCCCCTTAAGTGCTACCTTCTGGCACGAGCATCATTACCATGCGTATTCAGTCTGTATTCTGTCTATGCTAGATTCCTTTCAACCGCTTTGACCACCGCGCTTTTATGATTATGATAGTGGTAACTATCTCCATTCCCTTAACGCTTTGCCTTTTAGAGTTAAATTATAACTTGAAACATCAAAAGCTGTCCTGTATGCTGTCCATCTTTTCTCATTAATGCTCCTATCATACTTGTGAAAATGAGCTTAATGTTTCGTTTGGTTACGTTTTCTCCCTGCTAAGGACACTACCTGCTAAACCTCCGACAAAATACGACAGCAACCACTTAGTTCCAGAGTCAGACTGAGTAAGATACTGCCCGGTAAGATGACGTTTACGATCCACCAGTTATTGTTATTGTTATTGTTGTTTAAAGTCCAGCCGACTGCGCAGAGCCATATCAGGACTACAACCGCCTCAAAACATACAAAGCTTCAATAGGAAGAAGAAAAAAAGAAAAGAAAAGAAAATTAAGTACATATATCAATGCATTCGCGCAAATAATCTAAGGACGTGTCCCCGGCGTTGACCACTCCGTCCAATTTATCGCACAGGGGATTTAAAAAACCACACCTGGATACAAATTTAAACATAACTATGGACACTAAAACATATATAAAAACAAGCATAAATCACTTTAAATTGCTTCTGCATATCTCACTCCCAAGAGCCAAAGATACATATAATACGTGTACCCAATTATCAATCCTAAGGAAAAGTATGTAAGACGTTATCGAGCATATACAGGTGAATGGACCAGCAAGGCAGAAAATGATAGGAAGAAATGACAGAAAGCAAAGGAGGAAGAAAGAAACAAAGAGAGTGACAGAAAAGAGGAAATTTCTAGCAGGGAATTTCCAGAAAGTGGGGATACTATTAATACTGAAAGAGCCCCTGGCATCCCCAAGGGGGAAGGTCCACTGTAGACTGCTGGATTGAAACACTGGCACCAAAGACCCTGACTTGAATGAAGTTATTCCAGGCACGACAGAAACAGAGAAAATGGAAACTGAAATCATCACGATACAACGTCTTGAAGGGCCGCATAATCTGTGGCAACATTTTTACGATGCTGATTTCATAACAAAGGGGATAATGACACTGATGCGATGCAATTCTATCTAGGATTGAGACAGCGTGACAACGCATACTATCATACTATATCCCGGGGTTA
>JAPXFY010000386.1:45000-60990 GCA_030674185.1 Monoplex corrugatus | reverse complement strand
CTGTTCTGGACACAGCCTGCTACTGCATATAATGTTTATGACATAAAGCTGTTCTGGACACAGCCTGCTACTGTATATAATGTTTATGACATAAAACTGTTCTGCCGCAGCCTGCTACTGCATACAATGTTTATGATATAAAAGGTTTTGGCAAGAGCATACTGCTGCATAAAATGTTTATGACATAAACTGTTCTGGCCACAGCTTGCTGCTGCATAAAATATTTATGACATAAACTTAAAATGTTTGTGACATAAAACTATTGTGGCCACAGCTTCCTGCTGCATAAAATGATTATGACATAAAACTGTATCCACACCACAGCCTGCTGCTGCATAAAATGTTTATGACATAAAACTGTTATGGCCACAGCCTGCTACTGCATAAATGTTTATGATATAAAACTGTTCTGGCCACAGCCTGCTGCTGCATAAAAACGTTTATGAAATGGCCACAGCATTAAAACAAACTGTTGTGACCTATAAAACTGTACCCACACCACAGCTTGCTGCTGCACAAAACTTTTGGGACCTGTAAAACGGTGCCGCTGCCTATGCAGTTTTGTGTGTGGGTGTCTCAATGTATAAAAGAGATAACTGATTCTTTACAAGAGAGTAGAAAATGATATATACTCTTTCCAAAATATCAAATGAGGGGTTAGGCAAAAGTGTGTTCTGTCACCAGATTTGTTTTTACTTTACAGAGAAACTATTATGAGAAGCCTAGAAGAATACCATGGGATAAAGGTTGGATCAAACATGAAAAACACCTTTCGTTACTCATATGACACCGTGATAAGTGCAGAACATAAAAGAGATCTACAAAATCCTGTGAATACAATAAATGTAGAAAGCAGACATTAAGGGCTAGAGCTTAATAACAAGAAGACTGAAATTATTGTAGTCATTAAAAGAACAAGATATCATGTGAATTAAAAGCAGATGTCTCAACATTGAGACGATAAGTTTAAATGCCATCTCACCAAATGGCAGATACATGTTAGAAATATCCGGCAGTACTGACCAAGCTAAAATAGTATTAAAAATTGAGAAGCGGTCTTATCATCAAATGACTATCAACTGACATCAAGAAGAGAGTTTCTCAATGTTGTATAGAACCAATTATGTTGTACGGATGCGAAGCCTGGAATATCAAAAAGCAAAGTTAGAACAAGATTTAGGCAGCTTAAAATATGATTTCTAAGGAGAATGTGAAGAGTTCCATGGACTACAAAGAAATGAACACGGTCTTAAAGGAAGCAAACACATCAACCTTTTCACGATGCACCAGTTGCTGGGAGCCAGTGTCGAAATACTTCTCTTCTGATGCGCTGTACCCTGGTGTGGTAAGGCATCTGTTTTCTTACATGCACCAGCCACATAGTGCAGTCAAGTTTTAAAAACTTCTGGCAACTTTCGTTGTAAACAATATTGGGAACAACCATAAGTACTGTTTAGCAGAAGGTTTTAGCTAAGGGACAGAGTTAAAGTTTGTTGGTGTAGCTTTACAGTTGAAGCTCTGACTGATAACGACACAAAGCGATCCCCAGACTGGAAAATTCGTTTGCTTCCTTGATAAACTGTCTGCTACGTGCTAGGCGTGGGAATGTGCCTCTTCACGATTTACTAGAAGCCATCTGCGTTGACTGCTCTCTCTGTCTATGTCTCTTTCTACTCTCTCTCTCTCCCTCTCTCTGTCTTCGTATGTGTGTGTATGTATTTTGTGTGTGTGTGTGTGTGTGTGTGTGTGTGTGTGTGTGTGTGTGTGTGTGTGTGTGTGTGTATGTGTGTGTGTGTGTGTGTATGTGTGTGTTGTGTTTGTGTGTGTGTGTGAGTGTTTGTGTGTGTTTGTGTGTGTGTGTGTGTGTGTGTGTGTGTGTGTGTGTGTGTGTGTATGTGTGTGTGCGCGTACGTGAGAGAGAGAGAGACAGACAGAGACAGAGTGAGATATAGAGGAAGGAAAGAGAGGGAAGAAAAAGAGACAGAGATACAGAGAGAGAGGTTTCAAAGGTTTCTCTAGACTTCAGTACAGTTACTACATTGTGCACTGAGACGTGAACATGCGTCTGGTTTATGCTCTGTGACCTATGTTGTTCTTATCAAAACAGTATGTATAAGTTTTAGAAATTCTTATTTCGAAATAGTATGCCTGCAAAGGTCACGTTTTGAGCTTTCTGGTAATATCAAATAATTTGTCATTAATCATTGTTTAGTCATCATCATCATCATGTGCCCTGCCAAATGTTGTTAGCTATCACGGCACTCCATACAAATCTATCCCTTGTCGCTGTAAATCATCTGGCACCCTCTCTGTCCTCAGCCACCTTGCAAGTTCATCCATCAAAATTGTCTCCCTGGGTCTACCTGGTGTTCTCTTTCCATCCAGGTTTTCTGGTGTAACCAGGTGTTCTAATTTCTCTTTCCTCATAAAATGTCCTATAAATATTGCTTGCCTTTTCCTTATCTTTTTTATCTTATTAATGACCTTCTTGTGTCTGCTTCCTTCAAGATTTTCTCGTTTGTTTTCTTTGCTGTCCATGGAACTGTCAACATTGTTCTTAAAAACCATACTTCACCTGCCTCAATCTTGTTCTGACTTTGCATGTTGACTATCCACAACTGACATTCGTACAACAGTATCGGTTCCATAAAACATTCAAGAACTGTCTTCTTGGTATTAAATGATAGGCATTTGTTGGTAAGAAAGCTTTTTCATCTTCTTGGTGTTAAATGATAGGCATTTGTTGGTAAGAAAGCTTTTCATCTTCTTGAATGCTGTTTGATTTGGCTGATTGTTGGCTATTTCTGATGTGCAGCTGCTGTCTAGTGAGATGACCGTTCCCAGATATTTAATCTTATCAACCTGTCTCAAAGTTGTGCCATTTGCTGTTGTTTTGTGTGAGGGGATTTCTTGTCTTCTTACTGACTTAAGTCTTCTTGCTATTTAGCTCCTGCCCTTTATATTTGCTTCGGTTTCTATTATATTCACAAAAGCAATGAAAATGGATATTGACATATCTTTGGGGATTTCTCCAGTGTCATAAATTTCATTTAGGTGGACTTATCTTTTTAATACCAAATTCTTCCAGGGCTTTAATTATTTCTGTAGAAATAGTGTCTGTTCCTGGGGCTTTTCCCAGTTTCGTCACAATGTTCAAATAACAACAATTAAACAGGAAAAGTTACGTTCTGATGACGTTAAAGTTGCAGACAGCTGCAGTTATTTGCTATCTGTATCTGTGGCAACATCAGATCAAGACCTGGAGCATACACACATTCTAAAAAATAAGCAGACTCCAGCACAGACAAGACTACTATATTCATTGACAGAACAGTAGACCTGACTATGACAACGGTCGGATTCAAAACCATGATGATTTTGAACGAACATACTAATCTATCCCACACCCAGTGCTTGGCTCAGTAGCAATCTGTCGAAGACGAGTGACAACAGTACGTAAAAATAATGAAAATACGACACTACTACACTGCTTGGTATGTATTTCTTTCAGCTACTACATCATGGTGCACAGTGAACTATATCATAAATCATGCTGTAGTGTTGTACTTTGTGAAACTGCCATGCTCTTACCCATGATGATTCATAACGTGTGTGTTCGTTCTTCCATCCAACGTCTTTTTGGTGTGATCTGTAAACAATGCCAAGAGAAACCTCAGCATCAAAGAAATAATTGGACACACGCAAACCAACAGACAGGGACTGGGAGCAACAAAAATGCAGTGGTGGTCCAAAGCCAAAGGGAAGGAAAAAAGAGACATGATCATACAGGAGTTGAAGGAAGAAGAAGATGTCAAAAGAGTGCAGAAGGCAGTCCAGCAAGGTCAACAGGGGCAATGGACAACATGGGACAGTGCACTCCAAAGAAGTCTCAGCTGGAACGATATGTGGCACATGGCTCCTCTAAGGATAAGCTTCCTCCTCAGATCTGTATATGACCTGCTCCCCTCGAATGCAAACTTAGTGAAATGGGGGAAAGCAGACGACCCAGCATGTCCGCTCTGTCAGAAGAAACAAACAGTGGAACATGTCCTAAGCTCTTGCAAAGTAGCGCTAGCCCAAGGAAGGTATACATGGAGGCACAACCAAGTTCTGAAAGTGATCACAGATGTGGTTAGCGAAAAAACCATGACCCCAAACGCACCAATTGCTATGACAACGTTCTACAAAGCAGGAGGGAAACAGGTCTGGCCCGAAAGGGCTATGACAACCAGCACATTGCCAAAGGGTCTTCTGGATGGAGCAGTCGACTGGGAGTGTACAGCAGACCTCCCAGAGTGGAGAAATTACCCAGATGTCATCAGCAAGACAGGCATGAGACCAGACATCGCTCTCCACTCTGACTCCTCGAAACAAGTGATTCTGATAGAACTCACTGTGCCATACGAAAGCAGAATGGAAGAAGCACATATCTACAAGACCGAAAAATACGCCGGTCTTGCCAGCACCCTGAAGAAAGCAGGTCTGCGGGTCAAAATCTTCGCCATAGAGGTCGGGGCAAGAGGGTTTGTGGGCACCTCCGCTTATGATCTCATGAAACAACTCGCCATTTCTGGGAAGAAGAGGACTAGAGCCCTTAAAGCGATGGCAGAGGCAGCAGAAAGGAGCTCAAGCTGGATCTGGGCAAGGAGGAACCAAAAAAGTGAACTTCATAAGGATTAAATTCCCTACAGATGATGTGTGCCCCGTTAGCACATTGGTAAAACCGCGTACCGCAGTTCTGAAGCGCAGAATCGCCCAGGTTCGATCCCCGGCGTGGAAAAAAATATAATAGACAACAGCAGAAGGGCATCCAGGAGTCATGACCTGGATGTGGCCCGGCCCCCCGAGAGTGTAAGGAATTCAGGGCCGAAACACTTGTCTAAAGGGGGTTACTTCTCTGAAGACCTTCTGTTGTCTAGCTCTCCCTAGAGTTTCTTTCTACCCTGATCGGGGAAAATCACAAACCAACACATGAACAAACATTTTTTTTTAAAAGGCATAGGTGGGAGAGGGGAAGAAAAGACAGAGCAAAGGACAGAAATTTTAAAAGGAAGACATAAAGACACAGAAAAGAGATCTCAGTGAGTAGATAAACGGAGTTGATACCTAACACTAGAATCAATAAGAATGAAGAAAATATATCACTAAACACAAATTTGTTAACATCAAAGTAATGCATAAAAAAGACAAAGTATCAATGATTCTGAAATTTTAACAAACATAATTTAATTTGATGTTGCTCCCTTAAATGCGCCTCAGTCAAATACGAAAATACACAGTAACAACAATTTCACATGAGATATGGATTTATGCTAAAATTATTTTTTGAGAAAAAGTATTATCCTTTCTCGTGAGAAAACAACAATTCAGTTAAAATGTCAGAATATCGAGTCTATAATGTTAAATCTGATGAGTTGTAATCTTCTTTCACTGAAGTGTAAACATGCAATATTATAGATTTTTTAGACATGTGGGCACCTTTCTCAGCTGCTCTGTTAACTGCTTTGGTACAATGACAAGCAACGTGACACCCAGCAAAACTGAAATACGTATCTTTTATCCTTAAACAATGAATTATATGATTTACCCCAGTTATTTAATCAGGTCTTGTTTCTGTATGAGAACACAAAGGTACGTAATACTGTTTTTGGGTCAACAAGGACAGCTACTTTGAAGAACACAGACTGAAGGTTTTTGAGATAATCCAACGCTTGTATGATGGGAACTAATTCAGCTATAAATACAGATACATTTGCCTCAGTGAAATATGACTTTTGTACTTTACATGCAGGAAAAACACATTTTGCTACAACATTTTTATTTTCTATGATCAATCCACTGGTAAAAATATGGAGATGGTTGCGGTATATTTCATTGACTTTATCTTTTGCTGCAGTAATATTAACGTGTTTATCCTTTTGAAACGTCTGTACAATCAATACCAAATGTGGATGGTTTCTCAGTTTTATAACTCAGAGAACAGCTATTGATTTGACATTAATACCATTACAACTTAGTCTAGTTCCATCCCTGTCCCCGATCACCCATCAGCACCATCAGCGTGACAACAACTGTCTTCTGTGTACTCCAGTCTGGACTTTTCTGTGCTACTTTGTTGACCCTCAAAACGCTGCTGTTGGTGATGTTGTTCATACAGGAGGTGGGTGGTTTGCTCGGATTTCTTTTAGCCTCCACTGTTCCTCACAAAACTGGTGTCATTAGGGTTGTGTTGGTGTTGTTGTTACATAGCCGACATATCCCATTTTTCAATCTTCTTCCTGTAAACTCACATAGATAAATTAGGAAGCGATCCTCACAATAATAAACGATGAATGCATCCCAATAAAAGCACACTTCCATTATTCGAAAATATAATTACACATACACAAACTGGTCCTTGATTGAGAATGAATTTTCTTATCTAGAATACATATTTCATGAAAGCAAAAATGTAGACGTTACGTTTTATGAATTACATAACTCAGTTTTAGTTGCTAAAGACATATCAAATCCAAGACTGAAATCTGTTAAGTCCAGTAACTGCTAGGTAATGTTTGGTGGACACACGCTTAACAGAAAGCAATTCAGTAAAATTAAATATATAAAAATATCTGTCAAATACAGAAAACCTGAAGATGATATAGAAATGAAAAATGCAAAAATGATGTGAAACTTTGGACATCATATTGCAACACATATAATGAAACTTTGGACATGATACCGCGCAAAGAATTTTCAGATTTTATTAAATTTCTGTAAAACCTGGAAAAAAGGAGAGAAAAGAAAAATGGAATAAACGTACCATAGTGTCCAATGGTAGCCATGTACTACCTGCTGTATTTGGAGAGTGAAGACAACAACAAACTCCGACTTGGAGAGAGATAGGCTCCACCAGGCTTGGTGTGGCTGAGACACTTCTGTGAAGTCAAATGGAAAAACAACAGATAACTACAGACAGAAGAAGGGCATGTCCGTGCTATAGTGCAGAAGACGACAATCATGCACATGAAGTGTGGTTTTTGATCAACAACAACACCAAGAACGCTGGACCAGGATATTACCCATTTCCAGTGGACTAATGATTATCTGCCTGTGAAGAAAATCAGTCAACATCACGGTAGCGCAGATACAGTTCCCACATCAAACTATGATGATGACCAAATAGAAGAATTCTACACCCAGCTTCAAATGATCATCAACACAGTTGACAAGAAAGATATCCTCATTTTTCAAGGTAACTGGAAACTAAGTTTGGTGTAGACACCCATGACGACTGGAGGAATTTCTGTGTTCCCTATTGTAACGAGAGTACCAATGATAGGGACTACGTCTATTGGTGATAGTGACTTAGTTCTTGCATATATATATTCTTGGTAAGCATTCTAATGATGGGTTCATTATCATCATCATCAAGTGCCTTGCCACATGGCGTTGGCAATCATGGCCCTCCATATGTATCTATCCCTTGTTACTGCAAGCACATCTTCCACCCTCTCTGTCTTCAACCACCCTGCAAGTCTGTCCAATATTTTTCCCTGGGTCTACCTGGTGCTCTCTTTCCCTCCAGCTTCCCTTTTATGACCAGGAGCTCCAATTCCCCTTTCCTCATAAATAGTCCATAAATGTTGCCTATCTTTTCCTAATCTCTCTTATGAATGATCTTCTTGTGTCTGCCTCCATCAAGACTGTCTCGTTTGTTTTCTTTGCTGTCCATGGAACTCTCAGCTTTCTTCTTAGAAACCACATCTCGGCTGCCTCAATTTTGTGCTGACTTTACTTGGCTGTCCACGCCTCACAACCATATGACATTATCGGTTCTATATAACATTCAAGAACTCTCTTCCTGATGTTAACTGATAGGCATGTGCTGGTAAGAATGTCTTTCACCTTTTTGAATGCTGTTTTGGCTTGGCAGATTCTGCTGGTTATTTCTGATGTGCATCTGCTGTCTGGTGACCTGATCGTTCCCAGATATTCAACTTATCAACTTGTCTCACCGTTGTGCCGTTTGCTGTTATTTTGCCTGAGGTGATTTCATGTTTTTTACTGATCACCATGACTTCAGTCTTCTTGCTGTTTAAGTTCCAACCCCTTACCTTTGTTTTCTATCGAGTATATTCACGATACAAGTTCTTTCCAAAACATCAAAAGAGGAGTCAGACAGGGTTGTTTTGTCACCAGATCTGTTTTCACTTTACAGCGAAAACATCATGAGAAACCTAGAAGAAGACCCTGGATTAAAGGTTGGAGGAAAAATAATAAACAACATACAATACGCAGATGACACCGTGCTAATTGCAGAAAGTGAAAGGGACCTAGAAAACCTTGTGAATATACTAGAAACTCTAGCCATTGGACACTGGCAACAAATAAGGGAATTTCAAGTTTTATAAATATCGCTTTTGTTTCTGATTGACCATATATCCAGCTGGAAGTTTTTTCAGCTGTTTCTGCCACTGCCTTTAGGGCTCCAGCCATCTCTTTCTCAGATACAGAAGTTAATGATGATTGTTGTCCCTTTCTGAGTGTCAGCTCTGTAACACCATTTCAGAAAACAATGATTAGTATTTGCTTTTCATGTATATTTTTAGTTTTGAAGCACTGTGGATTCCGTTTCCATTAAGCTGAGTACTTGTACACCAACAATCAATTCACTTGACAGCTAGTGATAGTTTATGTTTGTCATTGAACTATGTGCACAAACATGTGCCTCTCTCTCTCTCTTTCTCTGTCTCTGAGCGGGCCTCTGTAGCTCAGTTGGTTTGAGCGTCGGATTCACATGCTAATGGTTGTGGGTTCGAATCCGGGGTGCGCTACATTAAATCTGGCCTTCTCACTGTCCCATCTTAGCATCATTGTTGTTCTGGTGGTGTCAGTATAGGATTAGATAAGTCCCCCATTGCCCCCATTTTCCTGGGATGGTTATCCCCGTCGGCCATATCACCTGAGGTGGGTGCTGACGTAAAACTGAATCAAATCAATCAATCAATCAATCAATCAATCTCTCTGTCTCTGCCTGTTTTTCTCTGCCCCCCCCCCATTTCTGCCTCTCTCTGTCTCTGTCCACTCTCTCCTTCCCTCCCTCTTTCTGTCTCTGTCTGTCTGTCTCTGTCTTTCTCTCTTCCTCTCTCTGTCTTTATCTGTCTGTTTGTCTGTCTGTCTGTCTGTGAAGTGTGAGAAAGTTTTTGTTTCTCTGCTGGCCATTGACGGCCAACACGTTAGTGAGTACAGTACATTAGTCGGCTGCCCCTCTCTGACTCACCTACAAGAAAGACTTAACTTTGCCCGCTGTGATTTCTGATTGTTCCCTGTCTTGAAAAACAGGCTCATTGCCAGGGAGTTTTGTCCCATCAAGGACCTCATAAAAGCTGTGAAATCTGAGCTCAACGCCAATCCCGAAGATGACTATAAAAAGACCTTTTCTGATAGGTTTAGACGCTTGTAACGTTGCATCAAAGTGAAAAGAGAGTACTCTGAAGGTATGCTGTAATCTGGACCAGGTGTGTCAAACAGTCTCCAAGAAAATCACATTTAATCATTTTGTTTGGATCATACCATGTACGTTGTAGCAATGTGATCATGATCAGTCCATGACCTAAAAGCCAGCAAAAGCAGTGTGTATAAAAACAATAGCATATAACGTAGTGGCCTGGTGACCTAGCTGGTTAGAGGAAGTGGAGGTCCTGGGATCAATTCTTGGTTGACCAGGAATTTTTTTCCCCGCCCCCTCTACCAGACTTTGAGTAGTGGTCTGGGTGCTAGTCTTAGATCAGTGAACTGCTGTCCCATGTGTGGCATGCATTTGGTGTATAGACAAGATCGTATGGCAACAAAAGCGTTACCCTTGGCAACATTCTGTAGGAGGAACCACTTTAATAGATAGACATAGGTGTGTGCAGGCAGGAAAAAGGGGACAGAGAGAGAATGGTGCTGTACTGAGGTCACAGGATGTCCCTGATTGTGACCACAAAAAAACAATTTTTATTTTCAGTAGTTGTCTACATTGTCAGGCCACATCTGATGGTAAATGTGGCCGATGTTTTTGTTGTTGTTGTTTTTTCTTCTCGTTTTTCTTGTTTGTTTGTTTGTTTTCAGCTCCTGCCAGTTGTCATTTGGCATAGTACTCAGAGGAATCACAGTCAACTATATATCCTGTCACTCCACCTGACAAAGGCGATATCGCAGTAATAAGTGTTCAGCTGTCTGGTTCTCCTGACCTCAGGGACTGGTTGGTGAAGAGAAAGATTTACTAGAAAACAACAACATGGGAACAAAACATATTTGCATTAAATCAGGTCCAAATAGAAAAGTCCTGGAACAGATGGGTTTGAGGCAGAATTTTATAAATTGTTTTGGGAAAAGCTTGGTCCTTTTATTGTACGATCTGTAAATAGATGTGTCAGAGATTGCGAATTTTCAGCAACACAACAAGAAGGTAGTATAACCTGTATCTCAAAAACCAGATCACCAAATGAGTACATAAAAAGGTTGGAGACTGAATCTCACTATTTAACATATTGTATAGTATTGGATGTGCAAGCTTTGCTAATAAAACTAAGACAATGCTTCTAAACTGAATTCGTGATAATCAGACGGACTTTGCCGCAAACAGATATCCTGGAGACAGTATAAGGATCGTTTCTGATTTGCTCAATAACATAATATAAAAAATACATTGCAGTGCTACTTAGCCTAGACAGATGCGGTCTAGTTAAGCTGCCTGTCTGCATCAGTGACATCCGACCACCCAGTGGAATGAAAATAATGATAATGGTCACTTCTAGTAAGCCTAATTGTCATCCAGGCGCTGACATGCCCACAATACGAAAATATATCCAATTTACAGACAACATACACTCTCTATGTTTTTATCAATTAACATCATGCTAAAAAGATCTATATGCAATACACACAAGAAAACACCGAAACATGATGGGTTAGGTCCAGTACAACAAAATAAATTTAATAGAAGGATTCATGGAAACGGCTTTAACTTGGGTCTTAAAAGAGGACAGATTGGACAAATTTCTCAGATCAAAGGACAGATTGTTAAACAGAAAAAGACCAAACTCGGCAAAAGATGGGAAAACATGACTGTTGCTTTGGTGTTGAGGGATTGTAAATGGCCGAGTATCAAAAGAAGAGTAAAGGGAACGGGAAGGAGAGTAGACATGGAGTAGTTGTGAGACAAAAACAGGAACAGTACACAAGACACCATTGTAACACATACATGCAGCCTTGTGTCTGGCATAGTGTTGAATAGAAAGCCAGTAGAGCATACAAATCAGGGATGTTTAACGCTTAAAGGCTTTGAGGACAAGTCTTGCAGCAAAGTGTTGAACTTTCTGTAAAGGTCCGATAACAGAAAAGGGAACACCAAAAGGAAGTAACTTAGACAAGAAAGTACACAAGTAGTAATGAGAGTTGTTGCTGCAGAATCAGTAAGATGGGGAATACAATATAATGCGTTGAAGTTACAAATAAGCCACCTGGCAGACACAATACATTTAAGCTGTCTGAATGCATCAACGATGTCAGACAACTCAATGGATATATCATACATAATCCACTGAAGCTGTCTGCGTGCATCAATGACATCAAACCACTGAGAAATAACACATCTTTGGTGATACAACTAGGTGTATCAGACATTCCTACATAGAAGTTGTTGGTGTTACAAATAGGTGTACAACATCATTCCTACAGTACAAGTTGTTGGTGTTACGAACAGGTTTACAAGCATCAATCCTACAGTACAAGTTGTTGGTGTTACAAATAGGTGTACAGGTGTCATTCCTACATAGAAGCTGTTGGTTACAACAGGTGTAAGACTATTCACTACAACGAAGCTGGTTGTGTTACAAAGTGTACAATCATTCCTACAGTACAAGCTGTTGGTGTTACAAACAGGTGTACCAGCACATCATTCTCTACAGTACTCTTGCCAGAAGTTTTGCTCCCAACTGACAGCAGCTCTCTCACATAGTTTATAAAAGCATTGGTTGTATACACACAACACAAAAAACTAAAAGCACGCACGCACGCGCACACCACACACACAACACACACCACACACACACACACACACACACACACACACACACACCACACACATACACACACTCATATACATACGTTTTTTTTTTTATCAGAAATGAATTGATTTATTTTCTAAGAAACGCATATGCTAGTCCCACTATCCTCTCCCCCTTCCTCCTCTGTCTCTGAAAATAAAATATTTTCCTTCAAGCTGGAATAATGCCATACATCATGAGAACATGTTTAAATAGTACAATGAACATCCATGATTTATGTCATGGCATGTTGTTACAATGACGAATAGACTGACACAAACAGTGTTATGGTGTACAGGGAATTACACAGATAATTTATGCTGAAATACAGTTATAGTGATGATCAGTAGCAAGAATATTTTCTACGCTGACAAGTTGCTTGATTTATTGTCTGGCCGTCAATAATATGATGCTGTGCAGTTGTATTCCTTTCATAGTGATTGCAGACATTCTCACAAGTACCTTGCATCCAAGTCACTAACCTCACATGCTGAGCGCTCTTCAGTTGATTTTATTTTACTTCTAGTTCATGTTAACATTTCGCTCTAAATCGTGACGTGTGTGTGGAGCTTTCCACCATGTATTTATTTCCACCATATATTTAATTTTCCATGTGTGGTGGTTTTCTATTCCACTAACAATCAGAATGTACTGTTGTGTTTCTTTTGCAGAAAATTAGTGGCTACAGGTTTGAACTGTTTACTAAACAACAGTTCCCTTTGTTTAACGCGCTGGCGATCTTCAACATACTGTCAGCTATTAAGCGAGCTGCATGCTTCAGATCATGATGCAGTGCGCTATACACACAGAGACTCATATACACTCACACACGCACTCACACATGTAAAACCGTCAGCTGAATTATTGTAGTATCAGTAAAATGTCCAACAATGTGTTGCTATAACGTTATCTTTGCACGCTGTTCTTTCCACAGCTAAGCGTTGTGTCACACGTAAATTATGAAAACAGTCTTTTGAGTCTTTTGATTTTAGAAACAAGTTGACAACACTCTGTCCTGTGTTTTATCTCTGTAAGACTGTTTCAGAAAAAAGATAATTATCATTATTGTCTCTTCATGTCTTTTTTTTTTAAAACATACTTCAAATTCTGAAAGAAATTATATCAGTAACATTCCAGTCACCGTGGTGTAATGGTTAGTGCATCAGACTACAGACTGGAAGGTTGTGGGTTCGAATCCCCATCAGTCTTTTTAAATTTCAAAACGGGATTTTTCAGCTCTAACTGATTCCTACCCACAGCTGGGTATGCTATGGGCTCAATGAGAAGACTGGGATCACACAATTGAGTCTCATCCACTTCAAGAATGCATCATTGAAAATGCTGCTAAAATCTTCTGACCAGTATCACAGGTTCTGTATCTCTCAGGCCAGGAGATTTATGATAGTAAGTGTAGAGTACAGCCCTGTCATGCAGTCTCAAACCTAGATGTAACTCCATAGCATCATGATTATCATCCTCAGCGACACCATCATCATCGCATTGTAAAAACTGTGCCAGCTTCTGTGGTTATTAAGATGGCGTTGAAAATGGGATAAAAAAGTGAGCAAAAAGGAAACCTCCCTGAGTGCAATAAAAATGAGAGATGTAAAGGCAGGTAAGGAAACAGACTTAGGCTGTCAAAATGCATAATCCTGCATTTCAGATGTCTCTCCCAGCGTTTTGTTTCGTAAAACAGTAATCTGAATCACACTGACTGCCAACGTTCAAGCAAACATGAACCAAACAACAAAAATAGAATTAGAACCGTATTTATAGTGGAAAAAAACAAAAAAAAACAAAATGCGTATTCATGAAATAGGCTACATGTTCTAATTATCTGTTTGTGTTTTTCTGGTTCATAAAAACACTGTTCACCTGCAAGTGCGTGTGTATGTGTGTGTGTGTGTGTGTGTGTGTGTGTGTGTGTGTGTGTGTGTGTGTGTGTGTGTGTGTGTGTGTGTGTGTGTGTGTGTGTGTGTGTGTGTGTGTGTGTGTGTGTGTGTGAGTGTGTGTGTGTACACGTGTTGTGTGTGTGTGTGTGTGTGAGTGTGTGTGTGTACACGTGTGTGTGTGTGTGTGTGTGTATGCGCTGGTGTCTGCGTGTAATTGTAACTGCCTTATGCATACCTTACTGAACTTACTTGATTAGTGCTTCAATCAATATTTCTGACAGGAAAGACAAGCAATGAATTTGCCATGCGGCATGAAACAATATTCATTGTTGAAGGATGTTTGTGCTGTGTTATAGAGAGATGCCTGACTAACTGGATATGCAACATTTTGTACCAACATCATAAAACCTTTGGTTGTTGTTTTGGTTTACTGGTATTATTTTGTTATGCGTGATTGTAGCTGTTTTATGTTGTCAAGAAAATGTAGACTGGAGGCATGGGTTGTCAGTTTGGCTTTAAAACTTAACATCTCATACGCACGCACACACATGCACAGACAAACACATAAACATACACACTAAAACACACACTGACTTGCAGCATTAACAGTGTCTCAGTCTGTCTGTATAGTTCAGTACAAATTACTGGTTTTCTTTCTACTTCATTGTTTCAGGGAAGACACACTGACATTGCCATGTATGTGTAAACAGTATAATCAGTCCATAGCTTCTTGGATAATGTAACATGTTTCCATTCAACAATATTTCTCTCATATCTTATGTGCTGGGCATCAAATACTAAAAAGACATAACATCTTGTAGTATAAGTTGAAAACTACACAGATTGCGTTTTAGCACTGTTGCATCAAGTCATTTCTGTACAATGTACTTGTGCATACTTCAACATGTCAGGAAATACTTTACCCTAAATAGCTGAGAGCAAATTACAGCAGTACATCACTTGTGTGATCAGACATCTGTGTCTTCTTCAGAGTGCATGTGTGCTTCAACTATTGGTACAGAGATAATGCAAACTGGTTAGGCCACATGCAAACGTGTGGGGACACTTTATACGCCTTGTTTACAAACGAGTCTATGATACAAATAGCAAATAACGCATTGTGAAAGATCTCAAGGTGCTTACCATCCCAACAGTAATAAGCATGACTATGATGATGGAATGAGGGAGTGTTTGTATCGCTTTGACAGTTTTAAATCGCTCCTGTGAAAATGTATTTAGGCAGATACAACTTGATACTTCCTCCACCTCACAAGCGACCTGCACATCTCCCAGCCTCCAAATATGCATTACGAATCTTTAATTCCCTAACAAGTTCGAAACATTATCAGCCACAACCACAGCTCACATTCACCACCACACCCTCTGTCCGTCAGAAGCTTGCCTCACTCTGCCTAACAGCTTCCTCTTGCCTACCCACAAACTACTCACCAATCCACAACCATTAAAATCCCACCATCACTAGATCCCTTCCCTAACACGTACTCTACGCTCTGTCTTTAACGTATATCCCTCAATCCCACTGTCTCATCCTCGCCACGTTCCTGTTTCTCTGTTTAGCTTTAAAGGACAAATTATAGTGGATTATCTATGAGCACACATGACAGCGGACTATCGGCTTCCACAATAGTAGTAAACTGTGGGAAGAGCTGGACAGAAGTTGCTCAGAGGAGAATCCCAGTCAGTCAAGTGTTTTGGCCCTAACATCCTTATACACTAAGTAGACCAGGTCACATCCAGTTCACGCATCAGGATACCCCACAGCTGTCCCCTCTTTTACACAAAGTGTTGTCCTACATCAGGAATTGAACCCACGTGTCCAAGGTGGTAAGGCGTCTCCAGGCCAAGTCACCCTTGTGACAGATGTCTTACCGACTTGGCTTTCAGATGCAGGCACCATATTGGGGAATGTTGAGCCTTACAAAGTTCACTATTGTTCCTCCTCAACCAGATCCTGCTGAAACTCCTTTCAGCTGCATACACCATTACCTTTAGAGCTCTGGTTC